>KQ991057.1:146042-170192 GCA_001598015.1 Dorcoceras hygrometricum | reverse complement strand
TCGATGCATCGTTGTCGAGGATTCACCGCTCGCAGACATGCGTGGATATCCTATGCTATCTGAGGGGATAATAGTGTATAAATCTCTGGCCAGAGTACTAGAAGTGTTTTAGGTAAATGTGTTTACCTAGTTACACTCGCGATGTCACTATTCGATCTCCAAGATATATGCATAGCTATCGGATCTCTAGCGACTCTCGATTTACCAATGGTCGTTGATCTGATCGGGATATATGGATTGAAAGGACCGTACTGTACGCTAACCACGATCGACTGGTTCTTGCAGGCACTATCAGTGATACCTAGGGGATCATGGGGCGATGTTGCTAGACGCTTTACCATGATCCGTTGGGCAAGTCCGGAATTGTGATTCCGGAGCCACAATGGTTGTGGGCCCACGCTAGCTGTATCCCTGAACCATTGAGGGTCACACAAGTACTAGATTCGAGATTCCCACACGGATACTCAGCTCAATGTGTTGAGCACGAGAAGAGGATTTCAGGAAGTGCGACTTCCTAAAAGTCAACAGGGGTCAAACCGGGATTTGACTCCGTTGAGGGGCAAAACGGTCATTTTGCTATTTGGGGTTTGATGATCTGAAAAATCGTTTTTCACATCATAACATTCAGTTTTGAAAACTGAGTCGATCGGTCCGATCTGATCGGCGATCGGAGTTACGATGAAGTCACAGCGATAGATATCGTCATTTGGACCCGGGCCCGTTGGACCGGCCCAAGTCCAACTTTAAGTCTATTTAATTAGACTTAGTGACTTGGTTAAACTACACTACAACATAACCTAAACCTAGCAAAATCAGCCGCCACCCTCCTTCCCTCTCTCGTCGTCGCCGCCGCCGCCGCCGTGCGCCGCCGCCGCCGCCGCCATCTTCGCCGGAAAATTGGTTTCCGACCAACTTGACGTGGAGAATCCGTTCGTGCTGATCTCGTCAGGGCTTCTAGTGCAGCCTGACGAAGGAGTCTCGGATCTGGTCGTGGACCGGATTGGCGTTTCTACCGCAATCTACCGAGAAGAGCCGGGTTCTTGAAACACCGGTTGGAGCCAGGCACAAGTGCCAGAGAGGTAACTCGCTAAACATCCTATGAATGTCGTAGAATGTTGATTTGTTTTTTGTATTGATTGCCTCCCGGTTCAATTTTGATTGTTCTTCCGCTGCCTGCCGGGGGGCGGATCCGGATCCCCAACAAAAAGGATATTAATAATGAGGCCAAACGATAGGCTCAACAACAAAGTGGCAATGTCGGGAGAATTGGGGAGCTACCTGGCGTTCTTCACAACAGTGAAGGTGTCCATATCGTTGGGGATTCGGGAGCTACCCGGGCATGCCCGACGGCAAGTCAATCACCAACGTTCTACCAAGCCACAGCATTGAGGGGGCGGGCTCTACCTTGTGTGTCCTCAATGCACTCCATCGTGAGTGTGCTGCTCAACACCAGTCCACGAGAGTACCACAAAAACCCACAATCAGTCTCCGAAGTATCATGCAATAGCTATCAACAACAGGTCGGGGATCAATATGAATGCACATGACACAAAAATGCATTTATCTCAATAACAGAAACAACACGTCTCAACACACAGCATACAAATCACATAACAATATTTCAAACTCTACGAAAGTTGCAAATACATGTTCCAAATCCGTACCTCACTGCTCTTACCAAAAAGTACCTCACAACAGCTCACGATCAGCAGGGTGTAGAAATCTAGGTAGAAGCTCCATCGACTACTAATAGATCGGGAATCTGACGATAGAACACATGAGCTGAAAACAACCAGCTCAGGCCAGTAATTCGAAACCCGCCAAATTTTGGTGGAGAAATCAATGCAGAACGTTCACCACCAAACTACAATCTGATTAAACCTAAACGAAATTAGCTTAGGAAATACTCATCGGAAACAGAACTAAGAGCGACCAGCCCATACCAGCTCAACTAAACACTTCGGCTAAACAAAACTGGTTCTAAATGAAGCTAACAACGAAGAATAACACTTACAAGTCATTTTTACCTGATTGAAGACTAAATCGGTCAGAAAGAGTGAAAACCAGTATGCTTCAACTATCGTCGTGCTCCCTTCTCCAGCCAACCACCGGCCTCAATATTGGTAGGAAAATGACGTGTTTGGAAAGAGGATACAACGGCACCAACCTTACTCCAAGCTGAGCCATATACCTCCGACTTTTGGAAAAGATAAGGTCAGGTGAACAGTGACGAGGGTTTCGCGAAAGGTATCAGCTCACGCTCTCAAGGGTATACGATATGTCTTATGGTCGAAAAATGGCTAACACTTGGTCAACAACTTAGTATATAACCTAAGTTCTCCCAATCTGATCTACAATAACTTCGGATCAGCACGGGCTCCAAGCTGATACTCAGCTCGGAACGTCCAGGACTCCTCTAGGCTGACTCCATCTCAGGACATTCAGGTCTCCTCTAAGCTGACTCCAGCTCAGTTCTTACCAAATCGACAGACTCTACCCAATCAAACATGCTACACAACATCAGCTCAGCGTCAACATATCAGCACAGGCTATCATATTAGCTTAGAACTACTCAAACAGCACGGGGCTATCAGATCAGCTTAGCGCTACTCACGAGCACAGTACTTCCAGATCAGCTCGCACCCGATATGCTTCATTCAGCTCTGCTCGCACCTGATCTGATCCATTCTAAAACCGATTAAATCCAACTTAATTTCCAGAACACATTTGACCATAGTCCTCACTCAATAAATGTGAAAAGCACCATATATATACGTAGAAATGGTTTTTGATGAGCATATCATATTTCAAGAGTTTCTCAAAAGATGAAAGACAAAGATGCTCACTATACACTACGAAATTCTTTAATTGATCATCTATGGGAGAAATATAGTTACTCAAATATTTGAAGTTAAATTCATATTATATTATTCTATTAAATTCTGTTGTAATTTATTATTTAAATAATATTATGTTATTAAAAGATAATATGTAAAATATAAGAAATATTAATATATAGAAACTAATGGGAATATACCTTTAGCGTAAAATTTGAAGTAAATGGATTGAATTTGCATATTTTATTTGGTGTCAAAACTGTACCATTTTAGTGCACAAATTGTAAAAATTGTATGAAGTAGAGTTATAGGTGGACATAACCATTAGTTGAATGAATTTAAATGTGAAGGAGGGCAATAGTTTTCTTCTTTGGACTTTCTTTTTTGCATCCTCTTTTACTTCTACTACCATCCTCATCCTTATGTCCTTGCTACTGTTTGAATTCAGATGCAAAATGAATAATTCCGTTATCAACAATGTTATCTTAATTTTGAATTATTTGGCAATGAGAACAGTTTTAGCAGAATTCTTTAGTGTGTCGGGTAGAGTTTTTTCGACACTGGTTGGATTTTTCCATCGCGGGTTTCTTTAACACTTTTGGTGAAGTTTTTAGTGGAGTCTTTTATTTGTGAGTAGAGCTAGTATTTTACTATTGGTTTTGACTTTTCGTTTGAATATGGTTTTCTATGGACATAACAGTTTTTTTGTCACGGCTCACTCTCTGTCCCCACCCAAACATTCCATGCCTCGGATACGATGGTTTTTGAAGTAACTGTGGAAGGTCGAAGCATCGCCGGCCAAGTAACCGGAGATGAGCGATACGTTGATCAATAGACGTGACGGATGATTGTGAATAGCAGCTTTGGTGAGGTCAATACCTTGTAAAATATTGTCCATCGGCTTCTTCATAATCATTATGTTCAAAATATCGAAATAATTCTCATTAGTTGTAGTAATTTTCTCTTGAAACAAGCAGAGGATTGGTTACAAGAATGTTATAGCACAAAATCCATTGAATTTGTTGGGGATCTCATTTATGAGGAATTTTTAGAATTCCAATTATCATTCCTAACTACTTTTAAATTATTATAATATATATTTCGAATTCATCATTTATTAAGTTATTTAAAATACATATTCCAATAACTAAAAAAAATTCTTTCCATGACTGAAAAGTCCACAACCTAGATTATATTCGAATTAAATATAACCTATATCACGCCTACATACGTAGGCAAACCAAGTGAGAATCAGAACTAGAACCGAAACTCTGAAATTACACAATTTTGTTTGTTTTTGGGATACCGGCGCATAGGAAGAAAATGAGAGTTCCCATTCGTTCTCTCGCAACATGCATTCATCTCTTGACTAAGAGATGAGACATTTTTGGATTTTGAATTTGAAGGGAAAAAGGGACCAAATTTTGTCAGTAAGAATTTCAGTTCAATTACTATCAGAGATTATATCATAATCATGTCAGTATCATCATTAGGTATATACAAAAGGTTTATAAAGAGATCTAGGTAGGTATATGGATGTGATGAAGCTATTGTAACCTTGAGGTGCTCATTGGAATGCGAGAGACATGAAAGTATCATCATCCAGCAGAGTCTCTATGTCGAGCATTTCACCATCAGAATACCCTGTATAATCTTCTATGTTGTCTGGGATGGCATCGGAGTCGGCCTGTGAAATATAAGCAATAAGAGAAGAAATTAGATTAGATGTGGGATTGTGTGCTCTCCCCTCCCTATTTCAAATAGCCACACCACTTATCAACTTTTCTTTTTCAATATCTAAGTCACACTATTTATCACATTTTCTTTTTCAAAAACCTAAAAATCCTTACATGGATCTCGAGAAAGGAGAGATTTTCCACCCTTAACCAAAAAAAAGCATGTGACTCCAAATTGATAAGAGCAAAATCTGTATAGCAGGACATAGCTTTATTGGGCAGGAAGTCAAGGTTTCGATCTCTTGGAACTCTCATTGAAAATATTCGAGATACATGTCATAGGATTTTGCAATTTTTTATCATGATACCTTATCTATAATACATACCACCATACGGCAGAATTTTTTCATTTTTTAAACAAGAGAGTCACTGCTAAGGAAGAAAACAAGTTAGAAGAATGTCATCACTGAAACGAGAACCTCCGATTATTTATATTGGAGAATCACGTTCATGGCTGCCATTCCATAGTGAACACAGATTTGGCACAGAACTTGATGGAACAAAACGATCTTAAAACATATCCTTTAGAAGACCTTTAGACATGCATTTGACAAGTTCTGGCTGAGCATAAATGATCTTTACTTCTGATCACATATATTAGAAAAATGTTACTACTAACATCATTTGCATCTTTCATTAGTTTACTGTTAATTTATTTCACCATAGCATAAATAGTCATACCTTAGCTTCTCGGAACTCTTCGGCAGCAGCTAGCAATCTACGGTACTGAGCTCTGGCTTCAGGGTATTGAGCCATAGACTTCACCCTCGCAAGTGCTTTCTGCATCCTTTGTTCAGTTTGTCTTCTTCCTTCCTTCAGAACATCATAATTGTCTTCTGGTGACTTGGTGCCCTGTATGTTCACCCCAACTTGTACCCCGTCTGAGCCAAATCCTCGGAAACCACGCCCTTTACGTCTCCAGCGCAAAATCACCTTCTCCAATATTCCCACTGGCCACAAAATACTTTTATGTTTCTTCCTTGCCTGATGCCCCCTCACATGAGCCTTAAGCCATACGCAAAGACATATCAGGTATGTTAGATAGTTTGAAGAAAGGACTGCTAGTCAACTAATAAAGAAGGTATGACTGGTTTAAGCCTCATGATTGGGATACTGTAATCATGCTTACACCAAGAATCTAGAGGAGCATGGTTGCTCATTGTCACATGTACAGATTAAACTTACCTAATTATCTTTTAAAAGAAAATTTGTGCATGCCATAATAAACTTGACATGTCATATTGTCTGGTTGTAAACTTATGAAATGTACACCAGTTACTTTGCAATAACCAAAATGCATCAGTCATTGGAGCAAGAGACGACACCTGAATTTTAACAACTTTTTGTCGAATTTGCAGAAATTCCTTCCGTTTCTTCCAACCACGAAACTTTTTCTGGATGTGCACAGCAGCAGCATTGACCATACCATCCGAACGACCTGATCTAGAACTTTTACCAGCTACAAGAGAAATAGCACGCTCATCTGAACTGAGCAGCTCATCACACCCCTGTTCAACAAATTGCTTCCTCTGAAATGACTGGATGCGGAAAATTTGGTGAATGCGAGCTGCTGCTTGTGATGCGTTACAGATAGCAGCAAGTGAATCCTTCAGTGAGAGTGTGTCTTGTACTTCCTCTTCAGTTGTTGCAAGTACTGCCAAACGTTCCGAAACTGTATGAATAGTACTCGTTCCAGAAACATCTGGCATACCATCTTCGGCTGTATCATTCATTTTGAGTGTTGTGAGATGTGTAGTCAGGGAAGTTTCAGCGAGAAAACCAGATATCCCCTTGTGTCCACTGGAAGAAGCCAGATCTGCTGGAGTTCTACCCAGCGGATATTCAGCAGATGGGTCTGTCAGTGCTCCAGGAGCTGCACCCAGGGAAAAAAGAGTGGCAACTGTGTCCTCCCTAAGAACAAGAAGAATATGTAAGCCTAAAACTGAACCTCAGATTAAATCCAGATAAAGTTTATTTTAACTAATACCTTCTGGTTTATATGGTAGCTAAAATCAATCCAGAAATGTAGTACAACAGAATTAGACATATTAAATGATTACAATCAGGTGGTCAGGTGAACAAAAATTAAAATTCATTGAGGTCAGAAAAGTGTAATCCCTGAATTAACTCATCAAACAAATGAATAGCTGAAACTAACGGTGAAAGAAAGACAAAGGCCACAGTAAAAGTATTACAAACAATACAACAGATAAGATTGCCCAGTTTATGCCCCTTGAGCATCATTTATGCCGTAGGCACAAGAGTAATAAATAAGTGCAAGACGAAGATGGCGTTTTGATTGGAAGATGAGTTCCAAGGCACTCTACCTGCCGTAAAATGCAGCCCAATGAAGTGCTGTCCAACCATTAACATCTCGAAAATCCAGACTAACTCCTGGAATGATAATTGACTTGAAGACCCAATTAAAACCAAGAGCAGCTGCCAAGTGTAGAATACCTTGACCCATGTCATCAACAACCATTGGCCCAGTGTCTTCTTCATTTCTTCTTTGAAGCAGCCAATAACAAAATTTCTCTTTAAGCTGCTTTTCCAGAAGCACCTCTGCAGTCACCATCTGCCATACTGTGTTATTTTTTTGCGTCAACTTTGCATCATGGCAGTTCTCCTCCATTATCGAAACAATTTTTTGCATCAAATTTTTCTTTTCAAGGTCATCTTCGTTGAAACCTATAGGGCTTCCAGAGGGTCTTCGGCATAATAGCATCTCAAGTCGCCGGTAGAGATGCATCACAGTTACAACACCTTCATTTACATCTGTAACACCAATATTTGGATTATGTACGTGCCTGTATTCAAATTCTCGTATTTCACTGCACGCCAGCCTGTTGGAACAAGTGACATAGAAAGGTACAAGTCCAGGATTGCGCAGTGGAGCATGGGAACAAAGAATCCCATCTGCTAAAACTTCAGCTGGAATCTCCATCTCTCCAAACATAATTGACCATTTGCATTTTGATAACTCTAATTCACTCTTGAGAAATTTCCCGGTGATGAGAACCTGGTTTATGGAAACAAAACATGTGCTTACAGTGACATTAAGCACAGAAATTTAATACTTCAAGTGCTCAGTTTTAAACTTTCATTAGCCTGCTAGTACAAACTTTATACTACTGGACCTTTTGCAACCATGGAAATTTTGCAAACCAATTTACATCACAAGTGGATCAGAACTAATTCAATGACACATTGAGTTAGATTCCCTACACATACAGAACAGAGATAGTCATTTAATACCTTGCATTCCCAATTGGAGTACGTCCAGCTTGGTGAAAAATCAATAATACTGAAAAGCTGGTCCCCCAAAATAGAACTCAGTGAGTCTGACTCCACTTCCAATTGAGCTGAGATATTGGAGTCGTACTCACTCCCCATAATACTCCATGAAAGCCTGTTATTTGACAGCATATCCAATTCATCAGCCTCTCCAAGTTCCCTAGCCATCCAACGGGTGAAGCTGTCAACTTTCTTCAAGCTCTCATCTTTTTGCAAGGAATTTATTAGCGGCTTTTTAAGTAAGAAGGAGTAGTTTTCATTCCCTACTGTATCCTTGATATTCTCCAAATTTGGATTGACAGCACTTCTAATTCCCATTTCTGTAAGCACTGCTTGAAGATTCCTCTGTTCAGACTGATCTCTATGCTCCCCAGGAGGATTCCCCTCCATATTGTTCTCCTGATTTAAGAAAAGATGTTTCTCATTAGACAGCTTACTACAACAATCATGGGGTAAAACTGAGATCAAATTTTGGTTCATGGTCAGATTGTGCAATCTCAATGAGGGGTATTCTGAAAGAATGATGCACTAATAGTTTCTCCACCTAACCAACCCCCCCCCCGACTGCCACGTGGCACCACGTGATTAGTCCGAATTTAAAAAAACAAAACAAAAATAGTTGAACTTAAAATGTTGTTCCAATCATATGGTGCCACGTGAAAGTCGGGAAGGAGATGGGAAATTTGGTTGTGTAGTATATCGACCGTATATATATATATATATATATAAATCAATTTCAGGGGTATAATATTAAGGAGGAAAAATAGCAAAACCAAACACAAGTGCTACAAAAATTAGTAGGGGCTTGAACATCACGATAAGCAATTGGAACACTTTCAGCAACTGCTTGCAGGTTTTCATTTTTCAACACAACATAAAGCTGGAAATCTAAAAAATCATAGTCGTGCTGTCAGAGATGCTAAACTTCTTAACCAGGCATGCAACTTGATGTCATGGGAATTACAAAAAGGAACTTCCAATCAATTTCGGAGATATAGACATAAAAGGCCCTCTTTCTTTTCAAAGCGTGTTTAAAATGAGAAGATAAATAAAACAGAGAAAAAATCGGAGTAGTGTAACAAAAAAATCATCAATAATTATTTCAGGTATGATAATTTTTTACAAGCCCAACATTAAGCACACGGCATTCCCATGAATGGGAAATCTATAGGAAAGAAATTTTTTTAAAATAGGGCTTACATTTGTATAGTGATGCGTTTGTGTCACATAACAAATAATGGAATTCACATTTTCGGTAGCTTCAACCACCACTACAGGGTTCTAACCATGGCAGTAGAAAGTTACATCAAAGATAGAAAAAATTGCCCAATATTGACCAAGGAGTCTCTCAAGGGATGTTTTGGTAAGTAAAGGATACAACTATTTTGGAGTAAGTTTTCAATCTGCAGCAAAATGTTTAAACCTCAGTGTTCGCAAATCAAATATATGAAAGGGGTTCAGAGTTTGTTAACAACGTCAAACTGTACCTCCATGTTGGCTTCGACAGGAACATAACATACAGTTTCCTCTTTATTAGTAAGCTCACCTGTTTAAAAGCGCGTTATATTACTCTAGGACTGAATATGAAAAGTTGAACACAATCTGGTAATGTGTTACCCGACCTGCATAGTGATTTGCCAAAGTTTCTTGCCTAGATGCCAAATCAAGTGTTGGTTGAAAACCAGATACAGACATGCTTCCAGCAGAATAAGCATCCCTATGCCCCCCAAAACGTGTTGAATAATTTTGGGAAGATACATCCCAGTTTCCTACAAATGATAAGGGTATTATAGTACACCTTATGCATGGAGCAGCCAAAGTAATAATAACAAAAACTAAATCTAAAATCAAATACCTGAAGAAGAAAGCATATCATAAGAACTTGTTAGGGCAGAATGACTGTCGTCGTGCAGTGGTGACTCGGGATACGAATGAAATCTAGAATTGGATTGGTGATTGTCCTCTACAATAGGTCATATGACCAGAAATCCACGAGCAACAAAAAGACAACACCCTTGAATATCAAGTTCGATGCTCGAAAAAACATTATTTACTATTTTGGGGGTGTGTGTTGGGGTGGGTGTATGCAAAACAGGTACCAGATTCAGCATCTTCATTAGCTGAGGACAAGGTGCTGGTGGGGCTTGCTCCATGAAGAGTGGGAGAAAATATGCTATCATTTCCAGATTTTGGTAAAACAGTATCCATGTTTCTAACATAGTTGGTGTTCAACTTGCCTCCCTGAAGAATGAAAAGGGAAGAGAGAATTTCAATAAGCCTCTTTTTCTCTCCTTAAACTCCAACAACATTATAGCCCAATAACTTAATTTTCTTCCATTGGCAGAAAATGCTGATCGGAAATTGTTGCAGATCATAAACTAGTAAAGGGAGAATTGGAATTTTTTTAATACAGAACAACTAGAAAATTATGATAACACCGTCGCTGTTTCATGGACATCATATTATATGACAAGAATAAATGTGCTTTCAATTTTTAACAAAGGTAACCAAGATGCAATGCATTGTTCCACCAGAGAAAACAGCAACCAGAGAGTATTATCAAATAAAATTTATTTTATGAATGCTAATTGAGTCTCACCCTAACTTCCAAATAGTGGACAAATACTATGTGCATGAGATCCCTGCCAATCAGAAAAAAGTCAGGTTATTCGTCGATTATTGTGCAAGGTTGAGTCACAATAATTTATGACCACAGATGCCTTGAATTGTGATTTCCCCAAAAGGAAGCATAATCAAACGTTTAACTACACATTCACTCCAACTACATCGACATGTGCAATCAATTTTTACAACTTCGATAAGACAAATAGACAAGCAAATGGAAATATAAATACAATTAACAAGCAAAAGACTACATAAGGTAAGATGAAGCAACAAATCAGTAAAACAAATAATAATATAGCGATATTTTTTTTTCAGAAAAGAGGATTAATGATATCAATCCAAGACTTGGAACAATTTTGTAAGAACCAAAGCATGATCATACTCAGGTCAATGATGATGAATCCATTTTTCTTCAAAATGCCTAGTTCATAATTTGTCAATCTTGCAAAGGTTGCAACCATTACCATAAGCTTCAGTTAATTCCATGTTTATACTCAAACATCGATACCATGACAGTTATAGTCTGCCATACTGATGTACTGAGTAACCATAAACATTATTTAAGAGGATAACAAGTAACCAATTGTTATGAGCAAAATGATATTGTTCTATAGTCAATAATTTTCATAGAAAAGGAAACAAGAAGTGGATAAAATAATATATAACTGTGATATTAGCTATATCCTAAATAGATACAGCACAATACCACAAGCAAAGTATCGGAAATGTTAATGAGATGACTTACGGCTCAAGTAACCAGTAGCTCCGCCTTTGAAAATTTTCATTATCCTCTCCATGGGCATAGTAACAATGCAACATATCAATACTTCCAACCTACAGCAAACTTAGATTAATCAATTAAAATCACCAAAAAAACTGCAGCTTTAAATGTCAATAATAGTTTTGTACTTTTGGAATAGTTTTATAGACAATAATCAATGAACATCATTGTTATTATTCAACTGCCACCACTAGGTTCACTTAACATATGATTCCATAAATTTTATCTGAAACATGCTTTACAAAAGCTTACATTTATTAAGCTCGGATACATGTGCGATGTTTATCATATTAAACCAATGTTATCAAATTCGCTAGGCGCTAGTCGGCCACTAGACCAGCGCCTAGGCCACCTAGGTGGGGACTAGGCACCGCTAGGCGGATTTCATGGTGTCAACGTAAATAAGACATATTATACTCAAACACAATAATAACAAATTTAAGATTAGTTCAAAATTACACAACTAATAGAAAACCACAACTTTACTCCACTTCTCCATTATTTTCAACTTGTTCTTAATCAGACACAAACTCAATATGATCATTATGTCATCCTCCTCTTCTTCGGATTCAAAATCATCCTCGTGAAATTATCTCATTCTAGAACTTCTTCAGGGCTGTAGATTTTCATTTGCTACACTTGTTTCATCAATTATTTGCCAAGTAAGCCCTAAAACTGGTTCAACTTTCATCTTCTTCCCCACCATCTATAATCCAACCTTGCGCATGAAGGTGAGACTGAAAGAAATACTTTCGTGGAATCCGAATGTTTTAAGTCTTAGCCGTCACACTAGGGCAAGCAGCTTATTCTTCTTGGACTTTTTGGTTTATGCCTTGGGGCTTAAAAATACCTGTAATTTTTTAATTAGGCTTTTTTTAATTTAATATCCCAAATAAAAAACTAAAACCTAATCCTCCTCTAACCGCCTAGGGTAGTACATCAGTGCCTAGGCCGCCTAGGCGCACCTAGGCTGGCCGATCAGCCACTTTGCGGTGCATTTGGCGGCGCCTAGCCCGGAATTTAGAACGCTGTATTAAACAAAATCTGTACTAAAAGAACACTTGACCTATACGTACCATTCCGTGAACACTAGATGAAAGATTCAAACAGTCAACCATATATGCTGGTCTAATGAAGGCTTAGTGACATCAATCAGTATTATCATCACTCAGTATGCCATATCATCCACACTAAGTCAATCTTCTAAACAAGGACTAGATAAAGCAAAAACCGACCACATTTCTTATCTAACAGACCAGGCCGACTAGTGTTAGGAATTACTCTCTGTATATAGCATACAACCCATTCTTTTAGGTGCATTTCATCAAATAAACAAAAGAACAAGTTTCAGTACAGAGCCTTCCACAGGCAATAGGTTGTATACGATTCAGCTTACCTTCAGTTTCTCATGGGCTTCTTTAACAGTTTTTCCATCCTTCTTCTTTCTCCAGTTATGTCCATCCTTCCGGAAGTATCTTAATACCTTCCGATCAAAAAGAAAAGTAGAACCACCTGACACAAACATGCTTCTGCGTTAACTTGACCTGTAGCGAGAAGTGCACGATATTAACTTGACCAATATTATTCTGACATTTAAAATAAATCCTATCCAGCTGACAAAATTCAGCAGCATGACATTTTGCAATTTCAGTTCAATTAAAATCCCATTCTTCCGTAAAACACATATCATAACAGAGAATTTTACTCCAGAGAGATGGTAATATCAATAATCAAGTATCTCAATCCAAAACAAAACAAAACCAATTAACTTTCCAAGTCCTATTCAACAAGCTTGAATAAGCTGACAGAATAGTTTCATGAAGAAATTATAATTCAAAAAAAAAATAAGGAAACAACAAAACTGGATGTACAATGTGTTGCAAGGATAAACCAAGTTATTTGGAAAATATAATAACAAGGACAACGACTTGCCTTATTTGGTAAAACTGATGCAGCAGACAATTGATATTTGAGCATAGACCATGACATAGAACATGCAGGTGAAAGAGAGAAACTTTCCTTAGGTTCATTGGTAATGTCGTTCCTTAGTGGGATTCACAACAAATGCAAACTGTAGCCAAAAACCTTCCGAACCAGGTAAACCAGATCTCTCTCCGTTTATTTTATATTTTTGCTCTACTTACTAGCAGAGTTCCTCCAATAAACCCCACAAATAGGTAGTTCCTATCCACTTCTTTTATATCAACGTGTAAAGCTATCATTTAATGTTGATCATAATTCCCAAAGATCCAAAAAGGGTAGAAAAAAAGCTGAGGCAACAACAAAACATTCTCACTGACCAGGCAATTGACAGAATTGAATCCGTGAATGGGGTGATTGGATAACCACAACTTATTTATAATAATTAAGGGAGTATTACATTGATAATAACCCAGAGATAATCTCTGTAAACCCTAGCACAAGCTAGTCCCAAGCAGAAGCTAGTAAAATCAAAGCAAAAATAAACAGAATGTATACTCTCTCCCCACCAATCACGTTTTTATTCCATCCCATTTCTTCTAGAATGAGATATTAAAGTGGCCTTCATTTATGTTATTTTGGCCCAATACACACAAGGCCCATAACAGAGAACTATTTTGAAGAACTAGCTATTCTAACTTACGGATTAAAAGGTCTTCAAAAAAGTTGGGGCACCATTAGACTGGAAGGTGTTTCGGCACCATTAGACTGGAAGGTGTTTCGGCACACAAATGATAATATTATATATTAAATAAACATTACTTTGTTAGGTTCAGGTGAATGGTAGCGAAAATTTGAAGCTAAATAGGTCAGCAAAATATTAATAGTTTAAGATTATTTCCTGCCATAAAATTGCCTTTTTAGTGGAAAACATAAGCAGTGACACTGTCCAGAGCAAAACCATCTGACCATGAGGCATTGATAGAGAAAAGAAACGAACACAAGAATTGACTTGATGACAGACGTACAGACTGGGTTATTTGGAGCCTCGGGAGAAATACGAAACTTTTGGTAGTTTCTAAGAATTTCGCAAATTTCCGCAGGTCTCAGCCACCGATGTTGGGCTTCTGACAATATCTGATTAATATCTGCACAATAAACACAATAAGTTAATTGTGCTTCCCAATTACCAAAAACATGTATGTGTCTGTGTACAGACGAATGTGTGTTTGCATCGATAGGCATTTCCATGAGCACATGTATACACTCTGTACATGTGTATGCATGAACGTGTGTATATGCTTCAAAAGAACCAAGGAAGATAAAGTTTAACTATGTATAAATTCATCCAGTCTGTGGATAAAAGAATACGCTCGAGAAAGAGCAATCCTCTGAAACTCAATTTCTCGACCATTTGAGCTGCCACATTCAAAAGATATGAAACATGTGTAAAAAAAATAAAAATGAGTTCAACTTAAAAAATTCGCGTTGGTGATATTCCAAAACGCGTAAAGATGTTTATGTTTAACACTCCTAGCGGTGCAATGGCATTATCACTCGTCAGATAGAGGGGTGAGTTGGTTCGATCCAATTATAGGGAAACCCCATCCCCATTGTAATTAAAAAATAAAAATCTTTATGTTCTGCGTTTTGCGGATGCTCAACTTGAGAATCTTGTATAGCTTGGCATAAAGAATAAGTCAACATTTCTAGGCATTCTGCAGACGAGGACGAGATAAGGGTTCGCAGATTTCAATATTTATCATTTAGAATCCTGCAGCACTATCTTCATTTCCATTATCTCAAATCACAGATGAAGTTCAAAAATGAAAGCATAACAACTCTTAAATTGAAGAAAAAGGATTGAATTCACTTGATTCCACACAAACAAAAAATAAACACACACACACACACACAGAATCGCAGTAAAAGGCGGGATACAAGTCATACCAAATTGAAACCCCAGAGCGTTCGATCCGCTTTCAGCCATGGTCGACTGGATCACAGTACCACAGCTCTTCGATCACCTCACGTGAGATAGACAAGATACACACGCGATGTATACACACAACGTAGAGGGGGTGTTAATAGTGTGTATATTACATGTATACATTACAGACATAAATTTAGCTTTTTTATTTTTTTTTGAAAAAGACGTGTTAGAAAGTGAAATTTATCTTTAAAGAAATTATTTTTTGAGAAAATTTTATTATTGTAACAACTCTGTCATTGAAATTTGAAATCTATTATATGATCGAGCACGAGAGATTATATTTTGATCTCAATTACAATATCTAATTGAGCGGAATAAATTCAACATAATGCGTCTGAAACTAATTTAATATTTCTGCTATGATTTAAAAGATAGGGATGTTGAATATATTTTTGGACTCGAAATCGTTTGTACCTTCTAGATCTACGGCAACAATTTCTTTAAATTAATTTTGCTACTCTCATAAAATCTGTCCCTCTTCTTCGAAGATATAATAATTTCAACCTGTGATAATAAAAATAGAGAAAGTAAGAGTAAAGTTTATGTCTATATTGTGGAATAATTAAATAATTAGATGATGAATATTAGTTGTTAATTATTGGATATCCTTTCATACTTTAATTCTCTTTAAATTAAAGAAATTATAGAGAAATAATAATTTTTGTTAATATAAAATTAAGAGTTTATTTGAAGCATTTAAGGAGATATTCAAGGTTATTATCAAGGTAATTATTTATTTTATTTTGTTAATATTTATTTTAATTTATAACACGTTATCAGCACGACCACTCGATTGTTTTTATATATTTCAATCATGTTATTATATAAAAGAAGTCAATGACACCTCATTATGATAACGTTATAAGATTTACAAAATTATATTGTTCATTCTTATATAATTTATGTATAATATCATATTATTATTATATAAATGAGGCTCTGTCATCTCAAAATAATAATGTGATGTGATATACAAAATTATGTAACTGCAATTATATGCATCATATTATAACCATAAAAATGTTAAAATTATTGTATTTTGTCTTTCGATTATAAACGGTCATAAAATGGATATATTTTCATGACTAGTAACGGGTGTAAACGGCTAGATTTTATTTTATAAATATGTTGTTTTATAAAACATTCATTCACCCGACTATTACTCTTCTCCATCAAATTATTCTTCATAAACTTTATTTCTCTAATTACAAAAGGAAGACGAAGATGATTCATCCAAGAATAATTTTTATAATTATTTTGATCATTATACTCACTAGTTTTGTATTTATCGGCGAGTATCCGCCTCAGACTTTTTCGTTATTTCGAACCATGCTTGTAATTCGTAGTTTATCAATTACTTTTCATTGTCATACTAATGGATCTTAACTAATAATAGTCCATACATATTGTTAATCATTATTATGCCACATATATATAATTAATTTATTAATATGTTTCATGATATATAGATTTGATCATGTCAAATACTCCAAGCTTGCATTTAGCGCTATTGACATCTCCGACAAAAATTATCTATCTTGGATACTAGATGCTGAAATACATGTAGATGCTATGGGCATAGGAGATACGATCAAAGAGGGAAATATTGAATCCCCACAAAACCGTGCAAAAGCTATGATATTCATCCGTCATCATCTTCATGATGCTTTGAAAAGTGAATATTTGACGGTAAAAGATCCATACGAACTGTAGAAAAATTTTAAAGAGAGATATAGTCATCAAAAGATGGCAATTCTTCCAAAAGCACGTTATGATTGGATGCACTTACGCTTGCAAGATTTTAAATCTATTAGTGAGTATAATTATGTCATATTTCGCATCAGTTCGCAGTTGAAAGTATGTGGAGAAAAAATTATTGAAGACGATTTATTGGAAAAAACATACTCCACATTTCATGCCTCCACTGTTCTCATGCAACAGCAGTATAGAGAAAAATGCTTCAAAAAATATTCTGAATTGATTTCATGTATGCTCGTGACTGAGCAAAATAATGAATTATTGATGAAGAATCATGAAATCCGTCCTATCGTTCTAACCCATTCCCTGATGTGAATATGGCAATACATGATGAAAGAAGAAACCAAAATATGACCTACTTTGGTCGTAATCGTGGTCATGGGCGTGGGAGTGGGCGTGGGCATGGGAGTGGGCGTAATCATGGACGCGGTCATGGACGTTTTAATCCATATGCTCGTGGACGTGGAAAATACCATGATTATAATGCAGGTTGCAGTTATAAAAATCAAAAAAATACAAGCTACCAAAAGTGTGGCAATGACCAAGATAAGAAAGTAAAAATTGGACATGCTAATGAGTCCAATAAATCAGACAGTGAATGTTATAAATGGGATAAAAGGACATTGGTATAATACTTGTCGTACATCCAAACATCTTGTTGATCTATATCAAGCATCAAAAGAAAAAAAAAAGGATGCTGAAACTAATTTAATTGATCAATGTGAAGGCTTAAGTCAACTCCCGACATTTCCAGCACACTTTGATTTTTCTGATTTCTTTGAAGAACAGAATGGAAGAATTGATAATTTCGTTGGTGATGATGAAAGTTTGCCAAATTGTTAAATATTTTGTTTGATTGTGGTTTATTCAAATATTGTATTTATAAGTTGTTTATTTTCGTTGGTGATGATGAAAGTTTGCCAAATTGTTAAATATTTTGTTTGATTGTGGTTTATTCAAATATTGTATTTATAAGTTGTTTATGGTTGTTGTTGGGTTTTATTAAATATTTTGTTATCTTAATGGATTACTCATTATTATTTTATAAAATATTTAAAGAATATGGATTTTGGACATGAAGTCGATGATGGGGATTTATGTATTGTTGACAGTGCGACAACACATCCGATATTTAAAATAGATAAATATTTCTCATATTTGCAAATGAGAAAAAGTAATGTCAACACAATTTCTGGAAGTACAAGCATTATTGAAGGCTATGGAAAAATAAATATTATATTAAATGGAAGGACACATTTTATTAACAATAATGCATTGTTCTATCCTAATTCCCAAAGAAATTTGTTAAGTTTTCAAGATATCCGACGAAATTGATATCATATTGAGACTTTTAATCAAGATGATAAAGAATATCTATTTATTACAAAAGAAGTGTATAGTGCTGAAAATTACCGACCTTTACATCTGACTTATATTACACGAAAATAAATGTAGTAGAAACGAATTTCACAGTTGACCAAAAATTCATGGATATGAATAAGTTTATACTGTGGCATTATCAATTGGGACATCCCGGATCTACAATGATGCGAAAAATTATTGAGAATTCACAAGGGCATCAATTGAAACACAAGAAAATTTTGAATTTTGGTGAATTTCATGTGATTCTTGTTCTCAAGGCAAATTAATTACAAAACATTCACTAACTAAAGTTTGTATTGAGTCACCTACATTTTTATAAAGAATACAAGGTGATATTTGTGGGTCCATTCATCCATCATGTGGACCATTTAGATATTTTATGGTTTTAATTGATGCATCTACAAGATGGTCACATGTATGCTTACTATCATCTCGCAACTTGGTGTTTGCAAGACTATTGACTCAAATAATTTGTCTAAGAGTACAATTCTCAGAATATCCTATTAAGAATAATCGTCTTGATAATGCTGGTGAATTCACATCCCAAACATTTAATGACTATTGTATGTCAATTGAGATAATTGTTGAACATACAGTGCCTCATGTACATACACAAAATGTTTAGCAGAATCATTTATTAAACATTTACAGTTAATAGCTAGACAATTGATAATGAGGACAAAACTCCACACATCAGTATGGGGACATGCTATTTTGCACGCAGCAGCACTAAAACATATCAGACCAACTAGTTACCATCGGTTCTCTCCTTTGCAACTAGTTTTTGGCCATGAGCCTAATATTGCCCATTTAAAATTTTTTGGATGTACTGTATATGCTCCAATATATTCACCACAACGCACTAAAATGGGTCCCCAAAAAAAATGGGAATATATGTTGGATATGATTCTCCGTCGATTATCAAATATTTAGAGCCAATGACGGGGGATGTTTTCACTGCACGATTTGTCGATTGTCACTTTTATGAAACAAAGTTCCCAACATTAGGGGGAGAAAATATGAAATCACCAAGTGAATTAACTTGGAATGCACCACTCCATCAATTTGATTCCGGACAAAGGAATGTGAGAATGAAGTCCAAAGAATAGTACATTTGCAAAAAAATTGGAAATAAATTACCTGATGCATTTAATGATGTAAAAAGGTAATTAAGTCATATATACCGGCTGCTAATTCTCTAGCACATATCGATATTCCTAAAGTACCATCAAATAATGAATCAAGTGCACGACTCAAAAGTGGTAGACCAATTGGATCCAAAGATAAAAATCCACGAAAAAGGAAAGGAGCAAATAATGTTGATACTCATAATGAGATATCCAATCCATTGATTGATAATTATGAAAATATTGATGATCATTCCCCCGAAAAAGGTTCAAATATTCGAAAATGAAGAGATTTCGATAAATTATGTCAACACGGGGAAAAGATTTTGTTATGATCGAAAACAAGCTCGGGAGTTCAGAGGGGGGGTGAATGAACTCCTTTGCTAATTTTGGTTTGAGAATTTCTTTCAAAAGTTTTACAGCTCAACGCAAACTTCCAGCCGGGTTACCAGCTAGGAAGGTTCTCAGTGACTACTGTTGTCTCGTGTAATAAAATGATTTTAATGCAAAAATAACACGATTCAATCAGTGAACAATTTAATCAAATGTGTGAATGTAAGATAAGTAGGGACAAGAGATTTGTTTCTCGAAGTTCGGAGCAAATTCTCCTACGTCTCCCCTTCTTCCTCGATGGAAAGGTTTCCACTAAAAGATTTGATTTATATAACCCTTTGTACAAACCCGATCCGACAACCAGCAGCCATGAGAACTCCTAGCAATACACCAAGGAATCCAGACCCGCGATCTGGTTCGCAATACAAATACTCAGCACTCAGCTGGTTGTGCTACTCTAGCACTTCTACACTCTCTGTTTATGATTTACAAAGATAGATTAATACTACAGAGTGTGTGCATAGAAGAGTATGTGACACAGTGTTGAGTAACGAAATCTGTGCTTGTGTCATTTGTAGCGAGCTGGTTCAAGATGAACTCTGCTTTTTGCTTGTGAGGGCTTGCTTAGCTCGTGTATTCAACGATTTCGCTGTGTGTTCTAATTCGTAACCCCTTCACAGCTGCTCTTCTCTTCTATATACCCTTTGGATACAACGGTAATAAATTTAGCCAGTAGACACATTGAATGTATCCAAATTGAATTTCCAGCGGCGTTTTAAATGTCTGTACAATGAAAGTACATCTTCATTAAATGCATTTTCCTTTTTAGCAACTCTGCATCGTCTTCATTTTGTATCGTATCTCCGCGTATCTGGTTTTAGCTCAAAGTAGTTTCAACGACTATTTATTAGTGCAGAGATGTCAAATGTCATACATCAGGACGTACAAGATGTCAAACATTCAAAAATACGATTTGCTAAGTTACCTCTGACTTAGCTGATCTCTCGATCTGGTTTCTAAGTATCGAGCTGCTTTCCTTGATCGGGTTCTTAGCTTGATCAAATTCATACTGCTCTTGTCTCTGTTTTATTCTGATATGGATACTAAACCTTGTATGCTCATGTCCTCAGTTCTATATTACTTGTAAGATTATTCTGCTTCGAACTAGTTTTCTTAACTGATCTTCCAGCTGGTTACTCATCATAATAGCTGGTCTGTTATCTACGATATGTTCTTTCTGCTGTAATTCAGTGTTCTCTGCTCTTCGGGTTTTCTGAAATAGGCTTCCCTTTTCTGATTAGGCATCTTTGAACTGGTATTTGCACAACCTAGTGCCCAGCTGGTTTTGTCCTAAACCAGCACACCTTAATATCCTGAGCTGGTTCAGTTTGACCAAATTACCTTTGCTGATTTGTCCTTAGCCAGCGTACCTGAATCTCTGAGCTGGTTTTCCTTTACCAGCTTGACTTTGCTTCGATCTGGTTTCTACGTCCAACGTAGTAAGCTTCGTCCAGATCTTGTCACTTTATTCCTATTGATCTCTTTTATGGATTTTCTTTCTTGTCTATTTTTCATCATCAAAACTTCTGAAATTTATCCTAACAATTTCCCCCTTTTTGGTGATGATAAAACTTTGATCTTAAATAGAGATTTTTATTGACCTTTAACCAATTATAGAAATTTACACTAACAGCTCCTATACAAAAAGCAACTTAATTTGATGTCACTCAAAACCATTTGCTCCTCTTAAATTTGTTGCTATCGTCACCCCTTCTATAACTCGGGCTCGGTCCTTTACCTCTTGTGCTGCTTGGACCTTCTCCTTCTCTTCCAGATCCTTCCCCCGGTCTACTACTACTTTGCCCACCTTCCCCATTTTTGGCATCACCAGTCTTCTTGAGGTGATCAATCAATTCTGCCAGCCGTATTTTAACAAAGCCAAGTTCGTCAGTTGATTTTGATGCTCGGTAAGATGGTGTAGAATGATGGTTTCCAGTGATGTCTGAGAAGACTTAACATTGCCAGCCACCGTGTCTATCTTATCATAGAAAGCGCACCTGGAGGTACCCATGTCGTGCTTTATAAAGGACTGAAGATTCAACAGTTGTTCAATTTTTGAATCCATAGATCCAAGTCTAGAATCTACAGACTTTACTTTGGAATCCATAGATATCATCCATGAATCTAAAGACATTATCCTGGAGTCCAATGAAGCAATAACCTTCTCGACCTCCTTGAGTTTAGAACTAATATGAGGACTGGCTGGGAACTGGTAACAAACATCTGATGTGAGCCATCGTGGGAAGAATCGGAGTCTTCTAGAAAAGATATGCGGGTATCGTCTTCGCTCTCAGCAGTATATACAACCATTTGTTGGGTAGAAGGAGTGGGACCCTGATGGTCCGTGTTATTATCTTCCGAAATGGGATTTTTACCCAAATTATTTACATGATCCGCAGTATTTACAGAAGAATCCTCAAGCTGAGTAGGATTCTCACCATAACTCGGTGGTTCCTGTTGTTCGCCCAAAAGGTTTTGTATTTCGCCCATCTGGTCGTCATGAGCCTTGCGCTCATTATTTGGAGCCTGAGGTTCCCCAGTTCTATCTGCAGGTTCTTCTATATTAACAACACTTCTAACAACTTCCTCAAGCTGCTCTTTCCGCTGAGCAGATTCTCGTGCCTGTGCTTGCTCTTGGTCGGCTTGTGAAGAGAACTCAAAGACAATAGTCTGTGATTGATCTGATGCGGCTCCTACAAACGACGCTTCAGGAGCAACAATCGACAGACCAACTAGCACACACTGAGATCTATGCTGCGTTGCTATTTCCCTGAGCTTCTTGTTGAGAAAACGAATACACAAGTAATCATGGTTGACAGACGGTATATTTATTTTGAAGTTTCTCAGATGCTCATCAAATAGCTTCTGGACTTCCGTCTTGTACAACTTGCACATCAACAGGGACCGTCGCTGCAGCAGCTCGTCCACTTCCTCAGTTTCAGCTAGCAACAAAAATTTGTCTTCGATCTGGGTCAGGTCCTCAAAATAGGAAACATCCCGAAGTTTGACCGTGGTGCGGAAGTGTGTCCATTCATCAAAATCAGCCATTATATTGGACACAGCTTCCCATGCACTGTTGAGCACCAATCGACAATGCTCTTCGACTGGGTTTGGCCTGTCAACTACTTCTAGCATCCCTTTGCCTTTTGCCTCAGGAGCAATCTTTGGCAAGAAATGTGTCACCCAGTTGATTTCCCTAATTTGTATGGGCGCAAACATACCTTGCCCAGTATATGTGATGGTCTGCTTAGGTGGTTGCTCAGGACCAGACCGTACTACAATAGCTCTTTCAATGTTAGCAGCCTCCTTCTCCATTTGAGAGCTGCTCTCATCCTGTACAATTCTTTCATCTTTGTCCACCCAGTCTTCCATCTCAGTAGTTTCTCCTTCAGGAGTAGTGAGACCATCCGCAGTGGATATGCCTTGATCCCCTTGAGCAGTATTAAAGAAATTGGGACCTTCTTGATCCGTTTGGGTGTCATACCCCTGATTCTCTTCAGATCTATCATCAAGTTGAACATCACCACCAGCCTATTCATCTTGGTCAGAACCTGTTCTTTCATGCCTCCTGGTCCAACAACAATGTGTTCTTCACCAGTGTGTGTCTCCGGATGAACCTCATGTCCACCAGCCATGGAAATCCCTTCACCTCCAGCGGGTATGGCTGGTATCGGACTAGGCTGGGAATCAATCTTGTCACGACGCTACTTCTTTTGCTTCATCGGCCTCTGTGTCCTCTGTTTCTTCGCAAAGTCCTTGATTGGTAAAGAGATAGTGGACTCTGAGTCCGACGACGCAACCACTTGCTTTCTCTTGGTACCACCCCTTTTCTTTTTCCCAGCCCGTGGGCGTGAATCTGAGTCTAAGCTAGGTTGAGACGAGGAATCCGCTGGAGCATTTTTTCTCCTAGCCTCCACGATGTGGCTTGACACCATCTTCTTTACCAGTAACTTCTTTTTCTTATCTACCTCCGCTATTTCTCCCTTCTTCTTTTTGCTCGCTGCCTTCTCCTTCTCTACAACTCTATGTTGGGATCCGGATCCGCACCCCGGCAGGCAGCGGAAGAACAATAAAATTTAACCGGGATGCGATCAATACGAAGAACAATTCTATAATGTATCAACATACATAGGGTGTTTTAACGAGTTACCTCTCTGGCACTTGTGCCTGGCTCCAACCGGTGTTTCAAGAACCCGGCGCTTCTCAGTTGATTGCGGTAGCTACGTCAATCCGGTCCACGACCAGATCCGAGACTCCTTCGTCAGACTACACTAGAAGTCCTGACGAGATCAGCACGATCGGA
>KQ991057.1:60213-80143 GCA_001598015.1 Dorcoceras hygrometricum | reverse complement strand
CCATGGACTTCGTAACTGGTTTGCCTAGGACTGCTCAAGGTTATAGTTTGGGTTGGGTCATTGTGGATAGACTTACGAAATCTGCCCACTTCCTGCCGGTGAAGACAACCTACGATGTAAGTAGATATGCGGAATGTGAAAGAACCATGGACTTCGTAACTGGTTTGCCTAGGACTGCTCAAGGTTATAGTTCTATTTGGGTTGTTGTGGATAGACTTACGAAATCTGCCCACTTTCTGCCGGTGAAGACAACCTACGATGTAAGCAGATATGCGGAGCTGTATGTGAAAGAGATTATTCGACTTCATGGTGTTCCTGTATCAATTGTATCTGATAGGGATTCCAAATTCACGTCTGCATTTTGGAAAAGTTTACATCGAGCCTTGGGAACCAAGTTGACATTTAGTACAGCCTTTCATCCCCAAACCGATGGACAATCAGAAAGAGTGATCCAGATTTTAGAGGATTTACTCAGAGCATGTATAATAGATTTCTCAGAAAGTTGGGATTTAAAGCTACCTTTGGTGGAATTTGCGTACAACAACAGTTTTCAAGCTTCTATCCAAATGGCACCATACGAAGCTCTTTATGGGCGCAAGTGTAGAACGCCTCTTCATTGGGATGAGATAGGAGAACGAGATGGTCTAGGGCCAGATTTGGTGGAGCAAACCGTGAGTGTTGTTAGAAAAATTAAAGAGAGGATGAAAGTTGCTCAAAGCAGACAAAAGAGCTATGCGGACAATAGACGAAGAGAGCTAAGTTTTGACGTTGGTGATCACGTCTTTTTAAAAGTGGCTCCAATGAAAAGGGTGATGCGCTTTGGAAAGAGAGGGAAATTGAGTCCCAGATATATAGGCCCCTACGAGATACTGGACAAAGTAGGAACATTGGCCTATCGATTAGCACTACCGCCTCATCTATCTTCAGTGCACAATGTGTTTCATGTATCAGCCTTAAGAAAGTATGTCCCCCACCCATCGCACATTTTGACTGCTGAACCAGTTCATTTAACGCCAGATTTGAGCTATGAAGAGAGACCTGAGAAGATTCTTCTTAGGGAAATTAGAAAGCTAAGGAATAGAAACATTCCTATGGTTAAAGTTCAGTGGACAAATCAAACCGAACGAGAAGCTATGTGGGAGACAGAAGCTGATATGCATGGTCGATACCCAGATTTATTTGGTAAGTAAATTTCGAGGACGAAATTTTTATAAGGTGGGTAGATTTGTAGTGCCCCAAAATCCATAGGACCACAAAATCTAATCTTTTCTATTTTAGAGTCCTTTTCTAATTTCAAGATTTCAGCTTTTGCTACTTGTTGGGCGACTGATTTCTCATTTCTTAGATTTCATAAGGGCAGAGGCCAATCTGTTGTTAGTTTGTAACCCGAGCGCAGCCAAACAATTTTCAAACTTTACAAATAAAATGGTTTTGATGGGAGAATGGTTAAATTTCAGATTTTATGTAGTACATTTACAAATCAAAACATTGACAGGGAATTTTAAGTAAAATTCTCTGAAGTACGACTGGTTTGCCATGCCTAAATGAGTGTTTTTCCCCTGTTAATAATCAGACTCCCATGCCACTGTCCTTGTGAACTATAAGTTCAATTATTTGCAAGAAAATGTTCATTCTGGCATCAAAGAAATAGATAAAACATTGCTGCGCTGGGGAAAACTCTCTGTTAGTGGCCTGCTGTATCTTGTGATTTCCTTCTTATCAAGGCAAGTAAATTTGATTCTTGCTACGCCATGAAAGCTTACTTGTTGTTCTCACTTTATCTCATGATTTCGCTTATGCTCTGTTATTTATCAGCCTTTGCTCATGTTTTGGTCGATATTATAGCGTATTTTGAGCGTTCGGGGTCACAGTGGATTTCGTTTGGAACTCAAATATATTTTACGAAGTCGATGTTGATTTTAAAACGCTGGGCATTTCAGATTTTTTAACTCGCAGAGATCATGATGTTCCTTCTTTTGCTGTAATATCGAGATTTGATGATTGTGTAATCGGTAGTTGCTAGTGGAATCAGTAGGAAGTCTGGTTTAATAGGCGACTGCTGGTAGTGTGATCATTGTTTCGATATTACAAGTGTTATTGTAACACCAGCGGGTGCATTTCTTTTGTCAACACCAGCAGGTGCATTCTTATCGAACTAATTCAGCAGCTGCTTTCCTTCATTAGTATTTCAGCAGCTTGCGACTGGTTACTGTTGCTTGTGACTGGTTTGCTTGCGACTGGTTACTGTTGCTTGCGACTGGTTTGCTTGCGACTGGTTACTGTTGCTTGCGACTGATTCCTTTTCTCTCAAGTACTTCACTGCTGATTTATATCCATAGTCTAGTTTTTCTTCCACCTGCTGATTTCCTTACCCAACGACTGGCTGTTCTTGAATCAACGGCTGGTTGAGTTACTGTTACTCCGTTGACCAAATTAATTGTGTTGACCACCAACATAGAGATATTTATATATATACTCATCGACTGATCTACTGTTCACACCAGCTGGATTCTTTGCCAACAGCTGAACTTATCCAACTGCTGATTTTACATGTCTCTGCTGGATGTCCAGTAAAACGATTTTCGAAGGGAGTATGAGTTTTTAAAATAAAGTGATCCCCGATGCTAAGATTTAAGCTCGTTCATTATGTGTTTTAAAGAAGAAAGTTTCAGTTTATGAATGTATGACTTAGATAACAGACGGTTCATATGGGAAGGGTGAGCAGCAGACGAGAGGGCATTTGCCCCTTCATATTGGGTGCGATTTCACCACATTGAAACTGATATCAATAGTCATTCGATCGAGTGCAATGGGACCTAAGTAGAGCTTCTGAGCCATAAGTTTAACGAAAATGATAACGCTGGAATTTGAATTCACTTCCAGAACAAAAGTTGCAGTAAATGGTGTATTATGTAATATCATCTGCATATTGTGCTTGTTACCTTCAGTTTGCTTGCTGAGCCCCTAGGCTCACTAGCTTTCTTGGTGCAGGTGAGTTGGCGCCGGAGCAGGCGGGAGGTGGAGTTTGAATCAGCAGCGACGTGTTAGTGTTTATCGAAGGCCTGCGTTTCCGCGATTTTCATTTTGTATTTTGATACTTTTGTTGTCTTTGATCTTAGTCACAACTGTATTGAGATCTGTTACAACAAGGATGAATTCAGATAGAGTTCAGTAGTTGTAATATCGCGATTTCGCATTTTATACTTTAAATTTGTAATGACAGCTGGTTCATTGTTATGGCGCCAATGATTATAATTCGAAATTTTTTTTGAGCAAGATAATACAGCTTGTTCTATTTGCTTTTCAGCCCTTATATTTCCCTTTTATTTCCTTTTCTTCGATCTCGTGACTCCCATGAGGAATGGGGCGTCACATGTACGATATGAGGAAGACAAGGGACACCACACCAAGACAAGGGAGAAGCCTTAAGCCACCACAAAAATGGAGAGGGCAATGAGGAGAGGGAGGGGGCGGCGTGCACAAGGGTTTGGGGGAGGGAGTAGGGTTAGTGTTTCCTTTGTATAAGGGTGTGATAGATTAGTGAGGGTAATTTAGGAATAATTAGGTAGATTAGTGGCAAGAGTTGTGTTTAAGGAGTACTCAAAGTTGCTATTTTAAATGATAAAAGGTGCTACTCCTCCACACTTGGAAAATTTGAATGAAAGTTTGGTGAAAATGAACTCCCTTCCTAACCTATTATTTTCGAAAATATGAGGTTGGAATAAGGTAAGAAGATTTGATTTTTAGTAATGATGCAAGTGTGTGTAAAACTTGTCATTTTAATAGCAAAAATGCTACTCATTTAAAAGAATAAAATCTTCAATCCCTCAAATTACTAAATTCTTTAAAACGGCTTCGAAATAAATTTTTCATTGGAAACCTCAATACATCGGTTTCCCGTCGTCTTCCTTCCAGACTTGCATCATCTAAATACAAACTCTAAAAGGACTCAAAATCCAAGTCAAATAAATCATAAGGCAAGAATCATACAAATAATCAAATAAAACGATAAGACATGCGATTTAGGTAGCAAAATTCCTAGGCGTTACAATTCTCTCCCCCTTAACAAGAATTTCGTCCTCGAAATTAGAAAACTTACCGAAAAGATCTGGGTAGCGCTCCTTGATATCTGCCTCTACCTCCCACGTGTCCTCTTCCTCGGAGTGATTCAGCCACTGAACCTTAACCATGGGGATGGTCCGGTTGCGTAGCTTCCGGTCCTGTCTGCCTATTACCCGAATGGCTTGCTCCTCAAAAGTCATCTGTGGTGAGAGCTGTAGCGGCTTGAAGTTCAACACATGCAAAGGGTTCGGTACGAACTTCCTGAGCATGGAGACGTGGTAGACGTTATGTACAGCTGCTAAGCTCGGAGGTAAGGCCACTTGATAGGCTAAGGTCCCCACTCGGTCGAGGATCTCGAAAGGTCCTATGTAACGGGGTGCTAGCTTACAATTTTTTCTAAATCTAATAACACCCTTCATTGGAGCGACCTTCACGAATACATGCTCTCCTACTGAAAACTCTAGGTCTCTCCTCCTCGAATCGGCATAACTCTTCTGTCGACTCTGGGCAGTCCTCATCCTATCTCAGATCCTCTGCACTGTGTCTGTTGTTTGCTGAACAATCTCCGCTCCCATCTCTGCTCTCTCTCCAACCTCATCCCAATGAATGGGTGACCTACATGTCCTTCCATATAGAGCCTCATATGGTGCCATGCCTATGGAAACCTGAAAGCTGTTATTGTATGCGAACTCTACTAACGGCAGCTTGGATTCCCAACTTCCCTGAAAATCAATAGCGCATGCTCTCAACATATCCTCTAGTACCTGGTTCACCCTCTCAATCTGCCCATCTGTCTGAGGGTGGAATGCAGTGCTGAAGTGAAGTTTCGTCCCAAGTGACGCATGAGACTCCTCCAAAACGCTGATGTAAAGCATGTATCCCGATCAGAAACAATTGAAACTGGGATTCCATGCATTCTGACAATCTCTCTGATGTATAGCTTAGCGTACCGAGTCATGGTGAATGTGGTCTTCACTGGCAGAAAATGTGCCGACTTGGTGAGTCGGTCCACAATCACCCATATCGAGTTCGACCCTCTACGGTCTTCGGAAGTCCCACAATAAAATCCATCGAAATGTTCTCCCACTTCCACTCAGAGATAGATAGAGGTCTCAGGAGCCCGGCGGGTCTCTGATGTTCCGCCTTAACCTGCTGACACGTCAAACACTCGGACACAAAACGGCTAATGTCACGCTTCATACCTGGCCACCAATATAACTGATGTAGGTCTCGGTACATCTTCGTACTCCCTGGGTGGACAGAGTACGGTGATGCATGGGCCTCCGTCATAATCAACTCTCTCAGCGCATTATCTGAAGGGACCCATAATCGTCCCCTATATCTCACAATCCCATCTCCCACTGTGTAGAGTCCACCTCCCTTCACCTCGTCCCTCAGTCTCCACTTCTGTAGCTGCTCGTCACTGGTCTGGCTATTGCGGGCGATCTAATAGAGTGGATTGTACCGTCAAGGAACCCAATCTCGGTGCTCTACCAGCTATATAAACCTCTAATCCCAAACTCTGAATCTCTCGCTGTAACGGCTCCGCAACAGTCAGATGAGCAATAACTGCTGGCTTCCTACTCAAAGCATCGGATACCACATTAGCCTTCCCCGGGTGGTAGTTAATCTTGTAGTCGTAGTCCTTCACCAACTATAGCCACCTCCTCCGTCTCATGTTCAGCTCCTTCTGCGAGAAGAAGTATTTCAGGTTCTTATGGTCGGTAAAAATCTTGCACTTCTCCCCATACAGATAATGCCTCCAAATTTTTAGTGCAAAAACAACTGCTGCTAGCTCAAGATCGTGTGTCGGATAATTCCTCTCGTGCACCTTCAACTGTCTGGAGGCGTAGGCGATAACTCTGTCATTCTGCATTAGTACAGCGCCAAATCCTAGCTTCGATGCGTCCGTGTAAATCACAAAATACCCTTGCCCCGATGGCATAGATAATACAGGCGCTGATGTGAGAGCTTGTTTCAAGGTATCAAAGCTCTGTTGGCACTCTGGACTCCAAATATATCTGGCATTATTCTTCTTCAACGCAGTCAAGGGCACTATAATAGATGAAAGCCCTTGATGAACTTTCGGTAATATCCTGCCAAACCAAGGATACTGCGGATCTCAGATGCATTTCTTGGTACAGCCCACTCTCTGACTGACTCAAACTTGGACGGATCCACCTCTACTCCACTGCTGGAAATGATGTGCCCAAGGAACGCCACTCTCTCTAGCCAGAAATCGCACTTGCTGAACTTTGCAAATAGCTGGCGCTCCCTCAGGACTCCAAGTACTGTCCTCAGATGTCGGCTATGCTCCTCCCTGCTCCGAGAGTAGATAAGAATATCGTCAATGAATACAATGATGAACTGATCCAGATACGGATGAAATACGTGGTTCATGAGATCCATGAAGACCGATGGTGCATTCGTCAACCCGAAGGGCATCACCAAGAACTCGTAGTGACCGTAACGAGTCCTGAAGGCCATCTTATGCACATCTGCCTCCCTCACCTTCAACTGATGGTAGCCAGAGCGAAGTTCTATCTTAGAGAATATCGAAGCTCCCTGCAACTGATCAAATAGATGCACCACTCTCGGCAACGGGTACTTCTTCTTGACAGTTACCGAATTCAGCTCACGATAGTCGATACAAAGTCTCATGCTGTTGTCCTTCTTCTTCACAAATAAGACTGGTGCACCCCATGGAGAGACACTGGGGCGAATGGATCCCTTATCTACCAGCTCCTGAATCTGTTCCTTTAATTCTATCATCTCGTTAGGTGCAAGACGGTACGGTGCCTTAGAGATCGGCACTGTACCAGGCAGCAACTCAATAGAAAACGCCACTTCTCGATCTGGAGGGATCCTAGAAACATCCTCGGGGAATACGTCGGCATACTCCCTAACAACCTCCACATCAGCAATAGAAGGTCCATCCTGTGCCGTAGTTGCTGTAATGCTGGCTAAGAAGGACGGGCAGCCGTCGCCAATAAGCTTCCTCGCCTGCAAGAATGAAATAAGACGCGCCTTCCTCATGCTCCGTGCCGCCACGAAATCAAACGCTTCCTCTCCAAGAGGTCTAAGATGCACTACTCTGCACTGGAAATCAACAAGCGCCTGATTCTCTGCCAGCCAGTCCATCCAGAGAATAATATCAAACTCTGGCATAGGAAACACAATTAGATTGGCGCGGAAGGTCCGGCCTTGCAGTATCAACTCTAAATTCCGGACGACGCCAGCCGTAGACACTTCCTCTCCTGATGGAATCGTCACCAATAAACCTCCTGCAAAACTCTCTTGGGCAACATTCTTACGCCGCACAAACTCCTCGAAAATAAAAGAATGAGTCGCCCCTGAATCGAATAAGGCCCTGGTAGCTACCCCTAATACAACTACCCTACCTACGGCATAAATAACACATGCGTAGGACACTAATAACACTATTCATAAATCAGGTTCACTCTTATTCAATAATATTACAGGTCTACTACCTAAATCCTCAAAATTCATAACGTAAATGCAAGGTTACCTGTGATAAGCGTAGTGTCTGGGTCAGCCTCCTCTGCCTGCATCACGTAAACTCCCCCGGTGGCAGGCTTCTTCAATTGCGGGTACTCGAAAGACAAGTGGCCCAGCTGCTTGCACTTGAAGTAGACCCCGGATCCCATCAAGCACTTCCCGGAATGCTGCTTCCCACAAGTCGGACAATGGGTTTGTCCGTCTGAGCCACAGGCCTCAGACCCTGTTGTACTTGGGGTCTTCTAGAAATAGCGAGCTTCGCCGTTGGTTTCGATATCCCTAACAAGATCATCCATTAATATAATTACAGAAAGGATAACTTCTTAAAAGATTATATACTGACCCTGGCCTGGAGGTCTAGGTGGCCCAGTGAACGGCCTCTTGGTCTGCTGCTGTTGATGATGTTGTGCTTGGAAGTGTCTCTTCCTCTGTGCCTCAGCATGCAGATCCTTCAGCGTCTGTTCGGATCTAAAGGCTCTCTTCAGTGCCGCGGCATAGTCTGCAGGGTTCGACATCAGCACATCCCTACGAATAGCGGGGCTCAAACCATCCAAGAAATGCTGTAACTTCTCAGCGGGCATCGGCGATGAGGGGTGAGAAGTGGCAACCCCTATCGAATTTCTTCACATACTTCGCCACAGACATGTCTCCCTGCCGAAGGTACTCCCTCTTCAGCCTCGCCTGCATGTCCGACGTAAAGTACTTGTCATAGAAGATCTTCTTGAACTACTCCCAAGTCATAGAGTCCACTTCCACTGTCTTTTCTGCCCCTTCCCACTAGAGGGCAGCGTCATCCTTCAACTGGAAGATGGCGCAACTGACCCGGGCAGCATCCTCCAGTAGCATTACCTAAAGATCATCTCTAAAGTCCTGACCCATCCCTCAGCCACGAATGGATCGGTGGTGCCGATAAACTCCGACGGCCCCATCTTGCGGAACTTCTCATATGGTATCTCGGTCCTAGCCGCCTGCGAAGTCCCGGCATTCTGTCTCAGTATCTGCACAAGTCCAGCTAGAACCTGCTCGCTGGAGCTCAAGGGTGGTGGTGGAGGCGCAACATGCCTCAAAGAAAATAATATGCGCAACATATAGCCTCAAAACATAATCACATCAATATCTCAAAATAATAAACATGAACTGGAAGTAATTGGACAATTATATAAAGCATTCAAACACTAAGACTTACAAACTTCGAGGCGAGACTCCTTGAGTTTCCTGCAGTCAGCTGTAGGCACAATCCAAACCAGAACCATGCTCTGATACCAACTGCAAAGTCCCTCACTTCTAAATTAAATTTGTTTTAAAGGAGATCTTAAATGCGGAAAAGGAAATACTGGAAATATTTTTTTATCTAACTCTCACAAGACAGATAATAAAATATTTGTAAATGAAGCGATAATCGTAAGTCATCATCATAGGGTTTCTAAGATTAATAAAAGTCTTAAAAAATAAAATAAACGTGCATGATAACTAAAATTTTGGCTAAGTTAGAAAAATCCTCATGCATAAGAAAAATATATTTTTTCAAAACAAGTCGACATATGCTAAAAAGACTGAAAGTGCTAAGCGAAAACAAGAGGTCGCTGGGTAGGTGCCAAGCCCGACTGCAATCCGCTCAGGAATCCTGCCCCTCAATCTCGATCTCAGCCTCATCTGCACCATCCAAGCATAGTGAGTCTAAAGACTCAACAAGTACAAAACTGAGATATAACGAGTACTGAATAATACATGCACATGCATTAAAATATTTCTACTTAAAATAGTTTCTCGACTTAAAAGGATATGTATTAAAACATTTCATGCTCAAAATGACTAAAAATATTTGCATCAATAAAATGATCTTTCTAAAACGTTTCCCTCGTGAATTTCGTTCCTCGACTGTGGTCCCTCAACCTCATGTCGCTTGATCAAGCTAATAAACACTAGTACTAGGTTGGAAAGGCACTCCAGTACTTATCTGAAGCCCAGACCCATCAGTTTGGAAAGGCACTTCAGTACTTATCTGAAGCCCAGACCCGTCATTTTTGATATGGCAAGCGGAACGTCTCCCGACCCCATATCCATCATAGAAAAACCACAATCAAGTCCCATCATTCAAAAATCATTTTTTTTCGTTCTTGTCCTCAAATAATTTTCTCAAATCCTCAATAATAAATAAATTTCATAACCTCATGACATTCTGCCCATAAATACTTCAAAAGTAAACATATGCACTTTAAATAGTCAAACATGCTAAAAATCATTTTCTAGGCATTTAAATTTCATAAAATGTTCAAAAATATCATAAATAAAAAAAAAGCTTAAAATCAGTTCATAATATCCTTAGAACATCTAGTAAAGTCATTCATGAGTTTTGGATCCCCTATGACTCAACTTCCCAATTTTCCCGAAAATGACCCGAGAGGAACCGCTCTGCGCGACAAAACGTAAAAATTATTAAAAACCTATTTCTAAACCAAATGACCTCAAACTTGGACTCACATGTTCCTAACTCGATGGACTAGCTTTTGAAAAAAACCGAATTCAAAAAAGATGTCTAAGATGATCACCCCGATGCTTGCAACCCTACTGGTCGCGCACAGGAATTCATCTGGGAGAGGATAGCAACACAACTTCGAACCAGCCCCTTCCCTTGACCCCCGACCGACCCCTCACACAGCCTATGGATGAACCCTGGGCCCCCTGCTAACCCCTTTGAACCAAAACCTAAGCCATACTAGACCTCTCCTAACCTCAAGATCCACCCTTGACAACCCCCAACGCAACCTCACTCACACCCCAAACGGTCTTAACCCTCTCCTTCACCAAAGGTCCAGATCTGAACTAAGCTGCAAAATACATGAATAAATTACATTAAACAGTATGATATGCATTGAAAGTGGATTCTTCCAATCACCATAATATAAATAAACACACATATGTACATAGACTTGAAAGGTGCATCAAGGAAGCTTTGTACTTGCCTTTCATTGTAAAAACTTACAACCAAGAAGTGATGTAGGCTTTGCGGAAGAAAAGGGAGACCACACCAAGCCAAGGGAGAAGCCTTAAGCCACCACAAAAATGGAGAGGCAATGGGGAGAGGGAGGGGGCGGCGTGCACAAGGGTTTGGGGAGGGAGTAGGGTTAGTGTTTCCTCGTATAAGGGTGTGGTAGATTAGTGAGGGTAATTTAGGAATAATTAGGTAGATTAGTGGCAAGATTTGTATTTAAGGAGTACTCAAAGTTGCTATTTAAAATGATAAAAGGTGCTACTCCTCCACACTTGGAAAATTTGAATGAAAGTTTGGTGAAAATGAACTTCCTTCCTAGCCTATTATTTTCGAAAATATGAGGTTGGAATAAGGTAAGAAGATTTGATTTTTAGTAAGGATACAAGTGTGTGTAAAACTTGTCATTTTAATAGCAAAAATGCTACTCATTTAAAAGAATAAAATCTTCAATCCCTCAAATTACTAAATTCTTTAAAACGGCTTCGAAATAAATTTTTCATTGAAAACCTCAATACCTCGGTTTCCCGTCGTCTTACTTCCAGCCTTGCATCATATAAATACAAACTCTAAAAGGACTCGAAATCTAAGTCAAATAAATCATAAGGCAATAATCATACAAATAATCAAATAAACGATAAGAAATGTGATTTAGGTAGCAAAATTCCTTGGCGTTACATAATCTTTGGTACGTTGCAAGATTTGATATCTGTGAGAAGCGTAGCATCTCCAGTCATATGCCTTGCACATCCACTATCCAGATACCACGTCGATTGCTCCAATCTTGATACCTGTTGTACCTGCAGTCACATATAAAAAGAATTTGGTACCATTTGATTCATTTGGGTCCAGGTTTGATTACACCTTTCGAGACCCACACTTGGATAATCTTTATCCATTTACCGGTGTTTGCGTCAAAATACTTGCGCTCTCCGTGTGTGTTCTTTGATTTGGACGGAGCTTGATATGCAACATATGAACCATTTGATCTGGGCTTACGGTGTGGAGGCCTGTACTGCCTATCCTTCGTTGAAGTTCGAGAGGTCTGGCCTTGATCTGGGCTTACGGTGTGGAGGCCTGTACTGCCTATCCTTCGTTGAAGTTCGAGAGGTCTGGCCTTGTTTTATACCACCAGATTTGGATTTATTCCGCATCTGTGCAACTCTTTTGTTTAGCCAGCTCTCCCGAGACTTCTCAGGAGCAGTATACCCCGGCCCACAGAACCTACCTTGCCAGATCGGAGGTTGAGCTGCTATCTTATCCTTAACAGATGTTGCTTCTGCATGCTAGATTTTACAAAGTTCGTTGTTTTAAACTTTGTCCTTCCAGCCTTGAAGCACTGCTAGTTTCAACAGTGCTGCCTTCATCGCTATTATAGCCCAATCCGGTTCTATCACCTGATGACTTTGTAGCTCTATGTAGTTTTTGTAGTGAGGCGGAAGATCTAGTCAGGAGCTTATTACCAGCCAATCGTTGGTTTTCACTTAGCATCTCCTCGGACTTGCTTCTCAGTTTTTCATTCTCAGTTACAAGCTTACATAGAGTAGCTTGCATATTGTTGAGCCAATTGGCTCATCGTTAGTTGCACAACTCTCTCTTTCAGCTTTAACTTCCTCGAATGATTGAGAAAACTTTTTATATTCAAGGACCATTTCATTTAGTGCATTAACAAGGTTCTCATATATAAATTCAGGACTAGAGAAATCAAATACCTCCTCAGTGTCATCGTTCATGAGACACTGTACTTCATCTTTACTTTCGCTTGATGAGGAGGTTCCAGAGCTGGATTCTTCTGAATCTGAATCAGCCCACGCACTCTTGTTCTCTTCAGCCATCATGGCTTTCTCAGTTTTCCTTTTCCGATAAACCTTTTCTCCTTCTTATCTTTGTTATTGCTGCGATATGGTCGCTTCTTTTCATCTCTTCGTGGCTTCCTACAATCAGCCATGAAGTGATTGGGCCTTACACAGTTATAACATTTGTCATAAGAGGGAGAATTAAAATTTCTCTTAGGAGAATCAAAAGAAGAAGGTTTAGTATTATGCTTCCGCATAAAATTTCCAAATTTTCTTATGAACAAAGCCATCGCATCCTTGCTCATCTCCTCAGCTGATCCGCTGCTTCTGGAGCATGGACTTTGTTCTGGAATTGTAGCGGTGAGAGCTCTGGTTGGTTGAGACGTAGATGGCTCAACTTCCGCTCTCGTTTCTAGCTCAAACTCGTAAGCCTTTAGATTGGCAAACAAGTCATGCAGCTCCATCTTGTTTAAGTCTTTCGATTCCCTCATAGCCATTGTTTTCACATCCCACTCCTTGGCAAGTGCTCGAATCAGCTCCCTGTTGCTGTATGTTTTGTTTAGTCTAGCTAACTCAATTACCAAAGAGCTGAACCGCTCGTCGAACTCAGCCATGGTCTCCTCGGGCTTCATTTTGATAAGTTCAAATTTTTGTAGCACCGCGGTCAGTTTGTTTTCCTTTGCTTCCTCATTTCCCTCACATATCTTGGTTAGCTTTTCCCAGATCTCTTTCGCTGTGGTGCAAGTCTGGATTTTACTAAACATGTTGTTTTCTAGCGTCTTGTAGAGTATGTCCTTAGCGACATTATCCAAATTTTCTTTCTTCTTGTCCTCCGAGGTCCACTCCACTCTGGGCTTCTCAATCCATTGAGATGCACCGGCAGTTATTGCCACAGCAGTGTTCATTTTTAATATTTGCATTGGTTCGTTGGTGATCACAAACCACATGTCATCATCTTGTGCTGCTAGGTGCGCCTGCATTCGAATCTTCCAGACATCGAATTCCTCCTTGAAAAACATGGGAATTTTATTATGATAAATCGACATATTTAATGAGTATGAATGAATATCTTGTCAAGCACTGAGAAACCGAGCTCTGATACCACTTGTTAGGATCGAAAACAAGCTCGGGAGTTCAAGGGGGGGGGGGGGTTGAGTGAACTCCTTTGCTAATTTTGGTTTGAAAATTTCTTTCAAAAGTTTTACAGCTCGATGCAAACTTCCAGCCGGGTTACCAGCTAGGAAGGTTCTCAGTGACTACTGTTGTCTCGTGTAATAAAATGATTTTTATGCGAAAATAACATGATTCAATTAGTGATCAATTTGATCAAATGCATGAATGTAAGATAAGTAGGGACAAGAGATTTGTTTCTCGAAGTTCGGAGCAAATTCTCATACGTCTCCCCTTCTTCCTCGATGGAAAGGTTTCCATTAAAAGATTTGATTTATACAACCCTTTGGACCCGATCCCGCAACCAGCAGCCACGAGAACTCCTAGCAATACACCAATGAATCCAGACCTGTGATCTGGTTCGCAATACAAATACTCAGCACTCAGATGGTTGTGCTACTCTAGCACTTCTACACTCTCTGTTTATGATTTACAAAGATAGCTTAATACTACAGAGTGTGTGTATAGAAGAGTACGTGACACAGTTTTGATTAAGGCAATCTGTGCCTGTGTCACCTGTAGCGAGCTGGTTCAAGATGAACTCTAATTTTTGCTTGTGAGGGCTTGATTAGCTCATGTATTCAAGGATCTCGCTGTGTGTTCTAATTCGTAACCCCTTCACAGCTGCTCTTCTCTTCTATATATACCCTTTGGATACAATGGTAATAAATGTAGCCAGTAGACACATTGAATGTATCCAAATTGAATTGTCTGCGGCGTCTTAAATGTCTGTACAATGAAAGTACATCTTCATTAAATGCATTGCCCTTTTTAGCAACTCTGCGTCGTCTTCAGTTTGTACCGTATCTCTGCGTATCTGGTTTTAGCTCAAAGTAGTTTCAACGACTACTTATTAGTGCAGAGATGTCAAATGTCATACATCAGGACGTACAAGACTTCAAACATTCCAAAATTCGATTTGCTAAGTTACCTCTGACTTAGCTGGTCTCCCGATCTGGTTTATAAGTATCGAGCTGCTCTCCTTGATCGGGTTCTTAGCTTGATCAAATCCATAATGCTCTGTCTCTATTTTATTATGATATGGGTATTAAATCTTGTATGCTCATGTCCTCAGTTCTATATTACTTGTAAGATTACTCTGCTTCGAACTGGTTTTCTTAACTGATCTTCCATCTGGTTATTCATCACCACAGCTGGTCTGTTATCTACGATCTGTTCTTTCTATTGTAATTCAGTGTTCTCTGCTCTTTGAGTTTTCTCAAATAGGTTGCCCTTATCTGGTTAGACATCTTTGAACTGGTATTTGCACAACCTAGTGCCTAGCTGGTTTCGTCCTAAACCAGCACACCTTAATATCATGAGCTAGTTCAGTTTGACCAAATTACCATTGCTGATTTGTCCTTAGCCAGCGTATCTGAATTCTCTGAGCTGGTTTTTCCTTTACCAGCTTGACTTTGGTCCGATCTGGTTTCTACATCCAACGTAGTAAGCTTCGTCCAGATCTTGTCACTTTGGTCCGATTGATCTCTTTATGGATTTTCTTTCTTGTCTATTTTCATTCAAAACTTCTGAAATTTATCCTAACAGATTTAATCAATCGGAAATTATTGTCGACAATAAGTTTGCTTATGCTGTAGCTCGCGATGTTGTTAATGAAAATGATGATCTAGACCCTACAGCTGTAGATGAATGTCGTAATCGACATGATTGGCCAAGTTGGAATAAAGCAATAAAAGAAGAGTTAAATTCATTAGCAAAACGTGAGGTCTTTGGACCTGTGGTACATACACCCAAAGGAGTAATTCCTGTGGGTTGTAAATGGATTTTTGTACGAAACGAAATGAGAAAAACTAAGTGACTAGATATAAAGATCGATTGATAGCATGTGATTTTTCTCAACGACCTGGTATTGATTATGAAGAGACACTCTCCAATGATGGATGCAATTACGTTCCGATATCTTATTGGCATGAGCATACAAGAAAGACTTGAAATACGTCTTATGGACGTTATCACTGCATACTTGTATGGAAAACTGGAAAATGATATTTACATGAGAATCCCTGAGGTATTTAAGATATCGAAAATATTTGGTCCAAATTATAAAAATGTTTGCTCCATTAAATTACAAAGATCCCTTTTACGGATTAAAGCAATCCGGACGCATGTGGTACTAACGATTTAGTGACTATTTATTACAAGAAGGATATAAAAATGATCCAATTTGTCCATGTATCTTTATTCAAAGGAATGGATCAAATTTTGTAATTATTGCTGTATATGTTGATGATTTAAACATTATTGGAAGTTTCGAAGAACTTGCAAAGACAGTTGATATATTGAAAAAGGAATTTGAAATGAAAGATCTAGGCAAAACAAAATCCTGTCTTGGTCTACAATTGAGCATCTTCGTGATGGAATTTTAGTCCATCAATCAACTTATACACAAACAATCTTGAAACGATTTTATATGGATTGGTCTACAATTGAGCATCTTCGTGATGGAATTTTAGTCCATCAATCAACTTATACACAAACAATCTTGTAAACGATTTTATATGGATAAATCTCATCCTTTAAGTTCATCCATGGTGGTTCGATCACTTTGATACAACAAAAGAGTTTTTTTTCGACCATGCGATGAACAAGAAGAACTATTTGGCCCAGATATACCATACCTAAGTGCTATTGGTGCATTGATGTATCTTGCAAATAGCACGAGACCAGACATATCATTTGCTGTAAATTTGTTGGCAAGATATAGTTCTTCTCCGACACGAAGGCATTGGAATGTCGTTTAATATATATTTAAGTACTTTCGGGGCACCTACGATTTGAGTTTATTTTATTCAAATACATGTTATTGCAATTAACTGGGTATGCAGATGTTGGATATCTGACTGAACCACACAAAGGACGATCACAAACTGGGTAATTATTTACTTATGATGGAACAACAATTTCCTAGAGGTCTACAAAGCAAACTATGGTCGCTACTTCATCAAATCATGCAGAAATACTTGCAAGCCATGAAGCTAGTAGAGAATGTGTCTGGTTGAGATCGATGATTTACCATATCAAAAGAGAATGTGGTTTGTCTGCAAGTAAAAACTCAGCAACAATAATTTAGGAAGATAACGCACCTTGCATTGCTCAGCTAAAGGAATGGTACATCAAAGATGATAGGACGAAACACATATCCCCAAAGTTATTTTTCACACATGATTTGCAAAAAAAGGTGATATTGAAGTTCAACAAATTCGCTCAAGTGATAATGTGGCCGATCTTTTCACAAAATCATTGCCTACATCAACTTTTGAGACATTGGTATACAAGATCGGATGCGACGTCTAAGAGATTTCACGTAATTCTCCAACAGGGGGAGAAAGTTTACGTAACTGTACTATTTTTTTCTTACTATGGTTTTTATCCCACTGGATTTTTCCTAGTAAAATTTTTAATGAGACAGTATCAAAACACGTAATAAAGACATCCAAAGGGGGAATATTTGGAATAATTAAATAATTAGATGGTTAGTATTAGTTGTTAGTTGTTGGATGTCTAAATATTAAATGAAGTGATCAGATCTTTTTAATATTTTAATCATTTGCCTATAAATAGGCTTGTAATTTTCATTATAAATACACAAAAAAATATACAAATTTTCTCCTACATTCTCTCTAAATTAAGAAAATTATAGAGAAATAATAATTTTCTATTAATATAAGTTAAGAGTTCATTTGAAACAATTAAAGAGATATTTAAGGCTATTATCAAAATAATTATTTATTTTATTTTATTAATGTTCATTTTAATTTATAATAGTCTACATTTTTTTTGGGTTTCCCTATTATAACTAACTTATTCGTTAAACTTACTGGCCCATACAACATGTCCAAACTGGCATTCTTATCCTTTCAAAACTCTTAAATATCCTTATATATATTTCATGATTCTTGATTCATCAACGCCTTTACAAATCAATTTATTTTTCTTTTTCTTTTTTTAATATTGAATATTTGTATATATTCTCTATGTTATACAAATATTTACTTTCTATTTTATAGAAATTTTTATTTTACATTAAGAAGAAAGTATTTTATAAAACTCTTACTTAATATATTTTAATAATGATAATAATATTTTGTTTGATAAATTATTTAACCGTATTTGGATCAATATAATAATAGAAAAATTTATAAGAATTTTTTAGAAAAACTATATATTTTACGTATATTGAGCTAGAATACATAAAATATCACTGTTATATTTATTTCTTTGACAATATGCAAATATCATGATAACGATTTCAGTATTTTATAAATACTTAACTAAAATATTCATTTACAGTTTAAAAATTGTTGAATATTATTAAATTGAAATTTTCGAACATAATAACAAAAGTTATATCGTCATTTAATAAATATATTCACTATATTTGTGGATCAAATTGATTAAAAAAATCTAGGAAATATCTTTAAGAACCGGATTGTTTTATATAAATGAAGTGTTAGAATATATTAAAATTATATGAGGTAAATTATATAATCATGTTTAAATAGTTCGATAAATACTTCTAGCGAATTCTTTCGGTAACAGAATAAGGGGAGTCGTAGGAGTATTCATCTCCAAATATCCATAAAATTCTTGTGTTCTTTCCACCTATATCTGGCATTGAGATCGTTTTCTTGCGTCACCGGTTTTAACATTCATTTCACACTTTCATAGGTTACATCCTACATTCCTACTATTGGATAAATCGAGGATTGGATCTAGTCAACTAACAATAAGTCCTATCGCATAAGTTTTCAAAATAATAGGTGTTTATTCTCCCTCTGAACACCTACCAATCACTAACGTTAATTTGAAATTATACTTGTTAATATTTATGCATGAAATTATTGGTTGTAATCCATTATACTATAAACATCCATTATTCGTACCCGTAGTAAGGTATTTAAATTGATATTATCCTTTTTAGTATATAATCGGCCAACAAGAAGATACCTATATTGATAAAAAAAAAAAAAGAGTACCTAATGCTAGTCAAATGATATTTATTTTGCCCCTCAAGTACTCAATTTGGTTTTTGTGGTTGTTAAAATTATATTTTGGGTTTAATCTTGAGTTAACACCAATAAATATACACTATGAAATCTCAATTCATAATAACTTAGGTACATATGAACAATCATCGTATAGAGATTACCAGTAGTATTGTGAATGAATACTTATATATAAATTTTAAAGAAAATACTAATTAATATATAATCAAATTAATTATTCACTTTGTAGGACCGAGCGCTTGCCGCTTTACCAAAAGCTATAAAATACTAATTAATATATAATAAAATTAATTATTCCCCTTGTAGGACCGAGCGCTTTTGGTAAAGCGGTAAGCGCTCGGTCCAACAATTGGTATCAGAGCCAAGGTAACGGGTTCGATTCCCATTTGTTGCAAGGAGTGCAATTATTGGGAGGAGGATTGTTGGAGTGCAATAATTGCCCCTGCTAGGTAGAGCGATCGAACCGTGGCGCTTGAGTTGCTATACATTTTAAAAGATTGGAGTTGCACCGTAACCACCAGCTATAGCTTTTGGTAAAGCGGCAAGCGCTCGGTCCTACAATTGGTATCAGAACCAAGGTCACGGGTTCGATTCCCATTTGTTGCAAGGAGTGCAATTATTGGGAGGGGGATTGTTGGAGTTCAATAATTGCCCCTGCTAGGTAGAGCGATCGAACCGTGGCGCTTGAGTTGCTATACAGTTTAAAAGATTGGTGTTGGTCCCTGTTTTTAATAGAAGGAACTTAGCAGCGCTGCAAAAATAGTTCATTTAAAGATTTTGCGCTGCTAATACGGAGCTGCAATAGCTCGATGTTCTTGAACATATAAAAATACAAAGAGCACCGGAGACAGATCTGGTATGATTTAAAAATCATGCGAAAAATACCAGAACTGAATCCTATATTTTAAAACAACCCAAACAGATTTATGTACAACATAAATCTGTTCAAGACTTTGCAAGTGCTAGTGTGCTAACTGTGTATGCGATGCTAAAATGCTAAGTGCTGATTTCGGTTTATGCGAATGCTAAATAAGTGCTGAATACTGTAAACGTGTATGCGTGCTAAGTAAATGAATAAAGAACACGATACACAATATTTGTTTCTGGAAGTTCGGACCTCAATGTCCTACATCTCCCCTTCTTCCACCTCGAAAGGCTCCACTAGAAGATTTGATCTTACAACTTCGTGTACAGACCCAATCCCACAACCAGCAGCTGTGAGAACTCCTAGACTCCACAAATGCACAACAGCCGCAACTGTGTGACTAACTACATACACATGAGTTTTACGTCTTCGTGCTTGGACGGGAACTGTGAAAAGATTTCGAGATTCATTCACAAATAGATGTGAATGAATCTCGGTGTGT
>KQ991057.1:45210-59352 GCA_001598015.1 Dorcoceras hygrometricum | reverse complement strand
CACAACAATCTTCCCGTTCAAATGTGTCTTGTAAAGTACCGACAGGGGAACAGTACTTGTGTCCTTTTCTTTTGCAGGCTTCTTGTCATTTTCGCCATTTGAATTGAGCTCAGCAGTTGACATCCAGCTTTGATAACTCTTCGTAAGTTGTCAACTGCTTCGCTGCTGATTCATTCTTCAACTGCTGCGCTTTGCTACTTCTACGATTCCTGCGTCTTGATTTCCTGCGACTGGATACTGTAGCTCGCGACTGGATTTCCCAACGACTGGATGCGTAGCAACAGCTGATTCATTGTAGTTCACGACTCGATGCTGCTGTTGCTTGCGTCTGGTTTATCAATTGCTTCGCCTGAATCTTCTTCAACAACAATAGATTTATCTTCTTGCGTCTGGGTACTCAAACACTGCGTCTGGAAATATTTGCGTTGCGACTGGATCCACTGTAGCTTGCGACTGCTGAATTATCAACGCAAAGTCTTCCTGCTGAATCTTTAGCGCAAGAGCAAAACGCTGTCGTATCAACTTATGTAAACGACATCGTTTTGCTATCGCTATCTCCAAATATCATCTGCTGGTGAACAGTAGCTTGCGACTGGATTTCCTCCTCTACGACGTCGCTTCTCTCTTGCGTCTGGATGAACAAGCTACCTGCTGATTCTTGCGACTGCTCTCTCAAACCATCTGTTGAATATGATGACGTCACCGATGACGTCATCAACGCTAAACCATCTGCTGATTCTTCAGCACGACGTCGCTTCATCTGCTGATCACTGTAGCTTCCTGCTGAATGGTGACGACACTGCTGATGTCATCTATACTTAGCGCTCCAGCTGATCTCTTCATCGTTCCAGCTCCAGCTTGCGATTCTTCTTAGCTTCTTGCTTAGCGACTTTCAATAGATTCATCAACAGTACTTATAATCGCTACTGCTAACAGATTCGTCAACAGTAACTTGCGCCTGTAATCTTCTTCTTCGATCTAATTCTCCAGCGTGTTTCTCAATTCCTGTTCCAGCTGGTTCACTTCGCTCTTTAGCGCTTGCAGCTGGTTGTCATCGTTCCAGCTGGTTTATTGTGCTCCAACTGGTTCAACTTGGCCTCCGCCTGATTACGAACAGCTGATTCAACTTTGGACGTCTCCATTGCTAATCCAGCTGCCGATTCCATGAACACCAAACCAACTGCTGATTGTTTATATTGTGAACCATCGGCCGGACAGATTCTTCGACTGTTCATCATCTTCTTCGATAGCTAGAATCTGTAAACTCAAGTAGAATTGTTAGAAACACAATAACAGGTTTTGATTCAAAACTTAGTTAGGATCTGTCAAAACAGATCCATCAATTGGAGTTGCACCGTAACCACCAGCTATAGCTTTTGGTAAAGCGGCAAGCGCTCGGTCCTACACCCCTGTATTTTCATATTATACAAATGAAATTTATGAATGCTGTTAGATCTGTGTAACAGATCAGATCTTAGTTTTGATGAACACAAAACTTGTTATTTTGTATCTAACAGTTTACTCGAGTACGTAGGCTAAGCTGGACTTAGATCAGATCAGAGCCAAGCTGAAAGTTGAAGATCTGTGCAGTATAAGCAAAGAACAAGAGTTCAGTCGAGAAGATCAGATGGAGCTTCGTAGATCATTTCAGAGTGTTTCATATCAGAGATCAAGTGCAGTACAGCTAAGAATAGATTAGAGAGAAGCAGATCGGCTTACACGAACAGCTCAAAGATATTAGAGATATAGATCAGTTTAGAGAAGAGCGATGCATATTGCAGCTTACAGCAGTTCAGCTGAGAGCTTAACAAACAGGTACAACAGAAGATCAGCTTAGACAAGATCAGCTCAGAGGAAAACAGATTAGACACGTGCGAACGAGAAGATAGAGACAACAAAAGAGAAACAGAAAGGGTAGAAAATAGAGAGAAGGTGAAGCAGTCGATGATCATATTCAGAAGAGCGTAATCGTCAATGTCGACTGCTGAAGCCTATCAGCTTTGGAAGAAGCACTTCCAGTGTGTGAGGAAACACGAGAGTTTATACACTATAATTGTAATATTTCTCACACTCAGATTCACTGACACATTTGAGAACCGAGAGCTGAATAGTTTAGATGAGTGAATCACACCAAAAAATAGATCAAATCTTTCTTGACACGAAGACGTAAAACTTAGTGATTGTAATCTTGAACGGAGACGTTAAACATGTTTTAGAGATGGAGTTGACACAGCTTGCGAGCTTGTGTGTAGAAGATGTTAGAGTAGGTGCCCAACTAGCCAACTTGTGGCATGTGAATTCTTGTTGACTCTATGAAAAACGTGATTTTTTATGCAATTTGGCAGAATGGTGTATTGACAGATCCGAGCGAAAGCTCTGATACCACTGTTGGCGCAGCGACGGATCCGGCTCTTAGGGCACAGCGGAAGAATTTAAAAATTGGAGCCCGGGAACGGTCAATACATCTAGGCAATAATCAAAACATTCATAGAATGTTCAGAAGGTACCTTGATGGCGTCTAGGCGCCAGGCTCTGACCAATTCCACGAGGGAATTGGCACTTCACGGTTGAACGGCTAGATCAATGCCTAATCCGGTCCACGACCAGAATCTCAACTCCTTCGCCCGTTTGAACTAGAAAACCGATGAAAATTTCACGGACGAAATCTCCTCGTCGAGATGGTCGGAACAAATTCCGACGACGGCGGGCGGCGGCTTCTTTGAACAAGGAATTGGCAGGAGCCAGGCGACTAGACGCCATCAAGGTATCTTCTGAACATTCTATGAATGTTTTGATTATTGCATAGGTGTATTGACCATTCCCGGGCTCCAATTTTTAAATTCTTCCGCTGCATCCCGGGAGCGAGATCCGGATCCACCGCTGCGCCAACAGTTGTATCAGAGCTTTGGCTCGGATCTGTCAATACACCATTCTGCCAAATTGCAGCAAAAATCTCGTTTTTCAAAAAAAAAAAATTCGTGCCACCGTGCAACCATCGGACGCGCCACCGCCTGCCACCATGCACACGTTGCGCACGCCGCGAGCGAACATCGCGGCGGGTATCACGGGGCTGGTGCGCACATTGCGGCGTGCGTTGCGCGTCTATCGGGCACACACTCGCGGGCGTTGCGCCCGCTGGCCGGTACTCGTGCGCACGTTCCGCATGCTCGTGCACGCGCCCGCCGCCCCTCCTGCGCGAACTGGTCGCGCAGGTGGCCGCCCCCCTGTGCGCGCACAGGGACGCGAACAGCGTGCAGAACGCGTGCGGGCGGCGGTGCACCACCCATGCGGGGGTGCCTGGGCGGAGATGCGACGGTGGATTTTTAATTCTAGGGTTTTTACAGGCCTGTCCCGGACGGCCCGAGGGGTTCTTGGGCCGATACTTGCTATTGGGCCTTTTGGTTGGACCAAAATTAATTTTTAAAAAATTTTGAGATATTGAACCTAAAATTGTTTGAGCCCAAAATTGATGCAATTAAAATGACAAAATAAGATTTTATTTGTAAAATATGATTATATTTATAAAATATAATTTTATATTTGAAATATGATTTTGTTGGATAAAATCAAATTTTTGATTATTTTATTTATATCAAGTTAATTTGATTAATTGAATAGATAATGTTTGGGATGATCGAGAGCCATACCCAATGTGTTAGGTGTATGCTAGGTTTTACATTTCTTGGTTTTAATATTGTTGAAATCATATCAAAGTGGGTCTGGTTTATGGCCCGTTCCCACCCCTTTAAAATGTATCACTATTTGTCATGGATATTTAAATGTAAATATTAAACTTAGTGGGAGGATAATTTTGAAGATGGTGGAGATCATGATCAAAGATATTGAAGACCGAAGACTTGTGAAACTGGAAGCTTATGTAATATGATTCCATTTCATACTGTATATCACCTAGGATTGGACCTAGATCCGTTCTTGGCAACCACGGATCACATAGCTCTCGCTTATCAATTATCCCAATTATATATGTGATATATATCTGCTGAATCCGCAATTTTTTAAATTTGATTTAAAATTATTGAGACCAAATTTCAAAATTAAAATCCCTCATTTTAAATTTGATTTAAAATTTATATCAAGATTAAAAATTTCATGATTAAATTGAAGGAACTTAGTTTATTGATAATTATGAGGAAATGTGACAAAACGTTATCTAAGGGAGTTCTTTATAGACTGGCTTAAAAATGACTTGTATCGACTAAGTCTCCCTGAAGGGCGTTGCTTTGTCTAAGGAGGTTAGTTTTTAAGTGGGCCTTAGCCCCTTCAACCACCTGGAAGCACTCTTAGATAATGTTAGTCCTTGCCTTCTAAATTGATCATAAAACAAAAGTTTATTCGATAAGATCATGAAGCTAAGGGAATTTAAATATTTTTTAAAATTTCCTACCTTCCATCAACAATGGGTGTACGTCGATGCTACCCGCATACATAGCCCAGCTCATATTATTGGGGGGGTTCTGTGTGCCGAAAAGCTGTACACGTCATTGACACTGGCTGTGAGTTGGATGGAACTCCCATAATGTTGGCTCATATTATTGGGAACGTTATGGAGACCGTCCATTACAACTCAACATTGATGGGTCATCTTGACACGTGATAGTAATCGAAGTTATATTATTGGGCCCTTACTGGACGTGAGGTAAATACATGGAGGTTTCACCTGTTGCAATTGGGCTCTACCTTTTAAGGATCATGGTTGGCTGATATTATTCGGGACCGTGTTTCTTGATTGGACTCTGTGTACCCACTAAGGAAACTAGCTTTCTCGATTCATTAGAGAGTGGTGAAATCGTTAAAATAGTGGGGGGAGGGGTAATTCATAAAATTAAATGACCATGTTTTATGCCTTAGCGTTTTTCATAAATAGTTTGTAATGCATGTCTGTTTTTCTTTTCAGTATAAACTGCTTTCATTATGTCTTCGATCAAAAATCCACTTGCTGCTATACTGGATAGCAACAAGTTCACTGGCTTAAACTACCAAGATTGGCTTCAAAACCTCAAGATTGTCTTGGGAGAAACTTCTCTACACGCTAGAGAAGAGCCCTCCGAAGGAAGCCCCTGCCAATGCCAGTCCTGAGGAGCTGACAAAGCTGGATAAATGGTGGGATGATGAGCTTAAGGCACTGCGCTATATGATAGCATCCATGTCCAACGAAATGCAGCGGCGTTTTGAGAAGACGGTGTATGCTGCTGACATACACCTTCATCTCAAAGAGCTGTATGGGGAGAACTCTCGGACTGAGAGGTTCGCTACTGTCAAGGAGCTCATGACGAGTCGCATGCGCGAGGGAACTTCGGTCCGCGAGCATGGGGTCCGTATGATTGGGATCATTGAGAAGCTAGTGGCCCTTGATATCACGCTTCCACATGAGCTGTCCGTGGATCTGCTTCTCCTCTCCCTGCCTGCTGCGTTTGACCCCTTTGTGGTCAACTTCAACATGAACAAGCTGGAGGCCACCCTGAAGAGGTGGTAAACATGTTTTTCGTGTTCGAGGGGACCATAAAGAAGGACAAGCCCGTCCTCCTTTTGGGTTGTTCTTCCTCTGTGAAGAAGAGATCCAAACGCAAGGGTAAGAAGCGTTCTGCCCCTGTGAAGGAGGGAAAGCCCGCCAAGAAGCCAAAGGCAAGGGCTTCAAAGCCGAACAAATCTGAAGATGTTTGCCACCACTGCCAAAAGCCTGGGCACTGGAGGAGGAACTGTACGGATTACCTCTAGCAGTTGAGAATTGCAAAAGGTATGTTCTAGATTGAAATAAATATGTCTCTTAACTCGACTTCTTGGGTACTTGATACCGGATGTGGATCTCATATCTGTAATAACTTGCAGGTAATGACAAGAAGCCAGCGTCTTAGGGAGAGTGAGACCCACTTAAGGCTTGGCAACGGAGCAAGGATTGCGACCGAAGCTATCGGAGATTTTTATTTATTTCTTTCTTCAAAATTTAAGTTGTTGAGAAACGTTTTATTTGTTCCTGAATTAATAAAGTACATTATTTCCGTTTCTATGCTTGATAGTGATGGATATTCTTGTCATTTTGCCAATTTGATTTGCAATATTTACAAGATGAATGTTTAATTGGAATTGGAGAACGCGAAAACGATCTATACGCCTTAAAATTGAGAGAAGTTTCAACTCGCAATGTGGAAACACACACAACAACAATAAAAAGAAAAACGATAATCTGAACCCGGCACAACTTTGGCATGCTACGCTAGGTCATATTTCCTTAAATATGATGAGCAAGTTGATTAGGAGCGACATCTTTAATATGTCTGATATTAACTCCTTACCAACTTGTGAATCATGTCTCAAAGGAAAAATGACAAATTGCCCTTCACGGGCAAGCCTGAACGTGCTCAAGGTTTATTGGATTTGATCCATACTGATGTGTGTCTCCCACTTAGCATTGGTACTAACTCCGGTCACACCTACTTCATCACCTTTACCGATAATCACTCTAGGTGTGGGTACTTGTACTTAATGAAGCACAAGTCTGAATCCTTTGAAAAGTTCAAAGAATTTAAGGCTGAAGTAGAAAATCAATTGGGAAGAAGTATTAAAACACTTCGATCCAATCGAGGTGGAGAATACTTGAGTGTCGAATTTCAAGAATATCTTAAAGAGAATGGGATTCTCTCTCAGTGGACCCCTCCGGCCACATCACAGCTAAATGGTGTAGCGGAGCGTCGTAATCGAACCTTGATGGACATGGTTCGATCTATGATGAGCTTCACTGAACTTCCTACCTCGTTTTGGGGCCATGCGCTCGAAACGACGGTAATGTTGTTGAACAATGTCCACACCAAGGCAGTGGATAAAACTTCATATGAGATATGGATGGGCAAACCACCCACGTACTCGTACTTGAGAATTTGGGGATGTCCTGATTACGTGAAGCAGACAGTGGGAAATAAGCTGAATAATAGATCCATCTTATGCTACTTCATTGGGTATCCAAAGAATTCTATTGGTTACTGCTTCTACTATCCCAATGAAACAAAGTGTTTGTTTCTAGAAATGCCACCTTTCTTGAAAAGGAATTTTTACTGGATATAAAACGCAAGATAGTAGAACTCAAAGAAGTTCGAGAACCGACTGAAGTACCGAGTGAATCTCCCGCACCTCAAGAGCCAATCCTTGATATGGACACACCTAGGAGATCTGAAAGGTTTTCTAGCGCTCCTGTTAGATATGGTTTCCTGCTTGAAGATGATCAAAGTGATCAAACTGTTGGATGTGATCCAAGAACCTTCAAGGAGGCAATATCCGATGCTAATTCTAATTTTTGGATTGAAGCAATGCAATATGAGATTGACTCAATGCATTCGAACCAAGTTTGAACTCTTGCGAATCCTCTCGAAGGAATAGTTCCTATTGGGTGCAAATGGATATACAAGAGAAAACTTGGGCCTGATGGTAAGTTACTGACCTACAAGGCACGACTGATTGCAAAAGGTTACACTCAAATGCAAGGTGTTGACTATGATGAAACCTTTTCACCAGTTGCAATGTTCAAGTCAATTAGAATCCTGATAGCCATAGCCGCATGGTACGACTATGAGATATGGCAAATGGATATGAAAACTGACTTCCTAAATGGAAACATTAAGGAAGAGATCTATATGATGCAACCTGAGGATTTCACATCTATAGGAAGTAAGCATAAAGTATGCAAACTTCAGAGATCGATCTACGGTCTCAAGCAAGCATCAAGAAGTTGGAACCTGAGATTTGATGAAACAATTAAAGAATTTGGTTTCATCAAGAATCTCGAGGAGCCATGTGTGTATAAGAAGGTAGTTAAGAATGCTGTGAAATTCCTTGTACTTTATGTTGATGACATTCTACTCATTGGGAATGATGTAGGATGCTGCAGTCAACTAAAGTGTGGTTGTCTAGTAGATTCTCGATGAAGGACATGGGTGAAGCATCCTATATTCTTAAAATACAGATCTATAGAGATAGATCAAAAAGGATGCTCGGACTCACCCAAGCGACCTACATCGATATCATACTTAAGCGGTTCTCTATGGAAGAGTCCAAGAGAGGACACCTACCTATGAGCCACGGGGTCACTCTATCTAAGTCTATGTGTCCGAAGACTGATGAGGAGATAGAGAGTATGACACGTGTGCCATATGCCTCGACAATACGTATAATTATGTATGGTATGATCTCGACTAGACAGGATGTCGCATATGCTCTGAGTGTCATGGTCCGCTACTGTAACGACCGGACTTTTCTCAAAGGAAATTTAGAAATTTGGGGATCGAATTGAAAGACCCAAAAATTTCAATCTTAATAAACATAAAAGTCGTTATTAAATTCTGGACTAAATTGCGAATAAACACAATTTATTACTGCTGAAATGCGGAACAACTGAAACAATGACGTAAGCGGAAGTAAAATCAGCTGCAAGGGTAAACACGTTTCATAACAAGTGAAGGAAATCAGCAGGAAGGGTATACAAAACATGGAACTAAATTCTCTGCTGATAAAATAACTCACGTGGAACTGAAATACCAGCTGATAAAATACCAGTGAACTAGCATATATCTTTACTCCAAAAGTTCATACAGATTTCTACAAAATGAGAAACTAGAAATCTGCTAACATACAAAACTATAACTAAGTTCTGTACATAAAAATCAAAAGCTGAAAAGAACAATGGAAGATGTCCACGATAAACACATCCCCCATTTCTGATCATCTCCCTCCAGCTCTTACTGCTGATTACCTGCACTCAATGAAAACTAGTGAGCCGAAGGCTCAGCAGGTAAATCTGGAATAGCAAAATCATGCAATAGTACTGAAATTGGAAGCTGAATACATAACTGAAATCTGCATACGCTTTGGAATGAACAAGCGTAATAATATAACTGGAAATTCTGATAGAAACTGAAAGCATAAAACATAATCAAATTCTGAAAACCTTTTCTTTAAACATTTTCTGGAGCTGTGATTAAAAATCACAATTGCGCTCTTCTGAAATTATGACAACACTCTAAATATTTTGGTCCAATTCGCTTGATCAAACTCCTGATATCAGTTTCTAGCACTATGGCTCAAGGTGAAGGGATATACAGATCCGTCGACCTATACACATGATCCTTCTTCTGTTGAAAGGGCACACGGTTTGTCAGCCGCGCACTCACCCTTCTTCTGGGGACCCTCTTTGTTGTCATAACTTAAAATATTTTCTAAAATATCGTTCTGCTCTTTCTTTTCTTTCTAAAATCTGTTTTCTTTCTCTCTTGCACGAATTACTGGTTTTTCTTTTGTCTAATGATGTTCTGGAACTGTAAAGGATTTCTCTGTAAAGTTTGCGAAGATGAAAACTGAATAAATTAGCTAGTTGAATCTGTCATTTAAGTTGAATACAATCTTTGAAATGATTCGGAATTGAATAAGGAATCAAATTCTGAAATTTCGTTATCTGTTGAAGAAAACGAAGAATGAACAGTACCAGTCGCAAGACTAATACCAGCTGAATGAACAGTACCAGTCGCAACGAATAGGAAACCAGTCACAAGACAAGAATCCAGTCGCAAGGTCTTTTAAATAAATGTAAAGTGAAACGATGTCGTAGCGTGTCAACCAGTCGCAGGAATAATAAAATAAATATTGCAACTGCTGAAATTTGACAATGGAGTGCATCTGCTGAATGTCACGAAGACAACGCAACTGCTGAATTCTTACAAATGAATGCACCTGCTGGTTTTAGCAAAAGAAATGCATCTGCTGAATATGCATCTGCTGAATTTATGAAAGCAATGCATCTGCTGAATACTAATAGCTAATGAACAAACTATCAACTGATGAACCTACTATCAGCTGATGAAAAAACTATCAACTGATAAACAACTATCAATTGACGAACGAACTATCAGCTGCTAAACAATAAAATATATAATAGCTGAACATGAAATAGTGCGACTACTGATCGCAACTACTGAACTCAAACAATACAATAGCTGAAATCTATACTTAGAATATTTTCAATGAAGAAATATCAGTCGTGGTATGAGAACCAGATTTCAGACTTAATCAGGTGAATGACGATGGTTTTCCTTTGTCTGAAGAATTCAAAATATCTGAATAAATTTCTGGAAAATGATCGAATAAGCTACTTGTAAGCTACTTCGATGGAATTTCTGAAGAAAACTTAAGAACTAACTAAAAGAACATCATCAAACCATTTTCTGTAAACTTCTCTTGAATCAAAATACAGTAAAACGCAACCTTCATAAAACAGAGCATAAACTTTCTGGTTTTTGAAGAATAGCCGAAGCCATCTTTCTTTCTTTAAAATCTTCATATAATCATAAAACAGAATTGAATATATATGCTTTCACTGAGTGAGCAAGAAACAGAGTTTACTTGCCTGAATTCTTTAACACAAATCACGGTAGAAATCCAGCAACTCCTAACGCACCGCCTGTTTCCTTTAAAACACTTTGAAAGTATTTTGTTCGGCTTCTTGAGAGAGAGCACCGCTTTATATGATTTGATTTTGAAAGTAATGATGCATGAAGCAGCTTAAGATCCTATTTATATGATTTGTAAATGCCTAAGGAAGAAACGCATTCAATTCAATATGCCAAATTCTAAAAGAAGCGTGCTCTGTTTTAAACCAAACAATGCATACGAAAACCGAACAATTTTAGTTAAAACAAAAGGATTCAATAGGCTTGTAGGAATTGTTTAGACATCTACTGTAATTGCATTCCTGGTAACTGGAAATTTAGCTCTTAAATGATAAAAAGCTAAACAATTACATAAATGAAATCTGAAACTCGATTAATCAAGAGTTAGGAACTAGAAATCTGCTAACATACGAAACTATAGCTAAAGTTCTGTACATAAAATCAAAAGCTGAAAAGAACAATGGAAGATGTCCACGATAAACACATCCTCCCTTTCTGATCATCTCCCTCCAGCTCTTACTGCTGATTACCTGCACTCAATGAAAACTAGTGAGCCGAAGGCTCAGCAGGTAAATCTGGAATAGCAAAATCATGCAATAGTACTGAAACTGGAAGCTGAATACATAACTGAAATCTGCATACGCTTTGGAATGAACAAGCGTAATAATATAACTGGAAATTCTGATAGAAACTAAAAGCATAAAACATAATTAAATTCTGAAAACCTTTTCTTTAAACATTTTCTGGAGCTGTGATTAAAAATCACAATTGCGCTCTTCTGAAATTATGACAACACTCTAAATATTTTGGTCCAATTCGCTTGATCAAACTCCTGATATCAGTTTCTAGCACTATGGCTCAAGGTGAAGGGATATACAGATCCGTCGACCTATACACATGATCCTTCTTCTGTTGAAAGGGCACACGGTTCGTCAGCCGCGCACTCACCCTTCTTCTGGGGACCCTCTTTGTTGTCATAACTTAAAATATTTTCTAAAATATCGTTCTACTATTTATTTTCTTTCTAAAATCTGTTTTCTTTCTCTCTTGCACGAATTACTGGTTTTTCTTTTGTCTAATGATGTTCTGGAACTGTAAAGGATTTCTCTGTAAAGCTTGCGAAGATGAAAACTGAATAAATTAGCTAGTTGAATCTGTCATTTAAGTTGAATACAATCTTTGAAATGATTCGGAATTGAATAAGGAATCAAATTCTGAAATTTCGTTATCTGTTGAAGAAAACGAAGAATGAACAGTACCAGTCGCAAGACTAATACCAGCTGAATGAACAGTACCAGTCGCAATGAATAGGAAACCAGTCGCAAGACAAGAATCCAATCGCAAGGTCTTTTAAATAAATGTAAAGTGAAACGATGTCGTAGCGTGTCAACCAGTCGCAGGAATAATAAAATAAATATTGCAACTGCTGAAATTTGACAATAAAAAGCATCTGCCGATTTTATGAAAATGGAGTGCATCTGCTGAATGTCACGAAGACAACGCAACTGCTGAATTCTTACAAAGGAATGCACCTGCTGGTTTTAGCAAAAGAAATGCATCTGCTGAATATGCATCTGCTGAATTTATGAAAGCAATGCATCTGCTGAATACTAATAGCTGATGAACAAACTATCAACTGATGAACCTACTATCAGCTGATGAACAAACTATCAACTGATAAACAACTATCAATTGACGAACGAACTATCAGCTGCTAAACAATAAAATATATAACAGCTGAACATGAAATAGTGCGACTACTGATCGCAACTACTGAACTCAAACAATACAATAGCTGAAATCTATACTTAGAATATTTTCAATGAAGAAATATCAGTCGTGGTATAAGAACCAGATTTCAGACTTAACCAGGTGAATGACGATGGTTTTACTTTGTCTGAAGAATTCAAAATATCTGAAGAAATTTCTAGAAAATGATCGAATAAGCTACTTGTAAGCTACTTCGATGGAATTTCTGAAGAAAACTTAAGAACTAACTAAAAGAACATCATCAAACCATTTTCTGTAAACTTCTCTTGAATCAAAATACAGTAAAACACAACCTTCATAAAACAGAGCATAAACTTTCTGGTTTTTGAAGAACAGCCGAAGCCATCTTTCTTTCTTTAAAATCTCATATAATCATACAAACAGAATTGAATATATATGCTTTCACTGAGTGAGCAAGAAACAGAGTTTACTTGCCTGAATTCTTGAACACAAATCACCGTAGAAAATCCAGCAACTCCTAACGCACCGCCTGTTTCCTTTAAAACACTTTGAAAGTATTTTGTTCGGCTTCTTGAGAGAGAGAACCGCTTCTAAATGATTTGATTTGAAGATAATGATGCATGAGCAACTTATCATCCTATTTATATGATTTAGAATTCCTACTGAAGGGAAACACGTTTAATCGATATGTCCAAAAATCCATTATAAGCGTGCTCTGTTTTTCAAAGTAAAAATGATGCATATTGAAACCGAACCATTTTAGTTAAAACAAAGGATTCGATTGGCTTGTAGGAATTGGCTAGACATCTACTGTAATTGCATTCCTGATATCTGGAATTTAGCTCTTAAATGATAAAAAGCTAAACAATATATTTCTGAATTCTGAAACTCGATAGAAACAGAGTTTAATAGAATAGCATTGTAATCCCTCAATCTCAAATCTTTCTAGTTTGTGGCTTCTAAAATATCTGGGCATTACAACATACCCTCCTTAACAAAATTTCGTCCTCGAAATTTCTTACTTAAAAGATCTGGGTAGCTTTTCTACAAGTCAGAATCACTTTCCCACATAATTTCTCTTAAAATGATCTTTACTAGAACTTCTTCATAATTTAAATCTAACGCTACTTAAACAGGTTCTTATATGAGCATCTAATTCTACTATATGAGACGCATCGCTGAAATGAAATTGGACGCAACAAAATGGAACAGTATTTGGAAACGAAACAAATTTCTACTGTTCATGAGTATTGCTGAAAGAAATCAGCTGGGGATAAATAGGAACCAGCTGCAGGGTCTTTTACTAATAACAAACGTACTAATTGAAACGATGCCGTTGCGAAACAACATGAATAGTACAACTGCTGGATACAACGATATAATGCAACTGCTGGAAATGAACTGTGCAGCTGCTGGTCATAAGAATGGAATGCAATTGCTGAAAAATGAACTTTGGTGCTGCAACATCAAACGACAGCTACGCTATCAGCTGTTGTCTATCAAATCAGACTTTATACCGATTCGACTAACAACTACCGATTACATAGCGTCAAGTTCCGATATTACCATTTACCGGAAGATGAACAATCCTAAACATACGGGATATAAAACTCGAACTCAAAAGGATCTAAACACAGTACTATACTTCTATTTCTTCTAAGTTAGATATCAATTTCTTAACAAACCTATCTGATACAAAATACAAGTTGACCAGAATCTAACAATGCTAATGTAAACATATTGACAACAAATCTTACCCATCGCCGTCGAGGTATCTGCTGGGGTTTCTTCAGCTGTCATTATGTAAGCTCTACTAGTGATAAGTGGTCGCTTCTGGGAACACTCCCTAGACATATGTCCTGGCTTGCCACAAGTATAACACACTATCTGGCCAAAAAGACACTGGCCTGAATGGTTTTTCTTACAGGTTGGACATGGAGGCCTAATTCCTGAATTAGGGACA
>KQ991057.1:17819-33144 GCA_001598015.1 Dorcoceras hygrometricum | reverse complement strand
CCTGAAGATCCTGCAAATCGGGTATAACAGACCCAAAAAAACACAAAAAGCAGGAAAAGAAATACGAGGTCAAGCCTCAGTACGAAGAGCTATCAAAACAGCTAATCATGCAACATGCTATAATCAATGCTATGAAATGCATGAGGGCTATCAAGGATCGGATAGCTATACCAGTGTATCAACTGGAAAATCATCTCAGTCAGCCTCTATACCCGCACGGTGTATCAATCGGGGAAATCATCGGTCCATGATCTTCAGAGCCCGTCAGCCCATCACAGCTCGGTGGTAGACACTCGAATCCGGTAGTCACCACTCCGATGATAGCGTTGGACTTTTCAGGCACAACTCATCAGTCGGCCAGTCACAACGTGGCTTTCAATCGGATCATCAATCAATCTGTCAATCAGGCTCAAGATGTATGCATGTATGCCAATTCAATATTCAATGCATAATGCATACAATTCAATACGTGAAAACAGAATGTAAAACTAAATCAATTCACAAGCTGTATCATGTAAATCACAGAAGCATATCAGCAGATTTCACAACTTCAATCACAGCCATGTTCACGCTCAAAGCTGCTAAATTTGCTCAATTCGTACCTCCAACAGCTGATTTCTACCTCAACAGATATAACAAGGCACGGAAATTCCAACCAGCACCAACCAGCTTTCACCTGGCTCCTTCAACCACGGCAGAAGCTATCCTGAATCTCAAATCTGTTAAGGAAACTCATACTCAGTTCATATCTAACTCGAATCTGAACTTCAATACATAATTTCCTACGGCCAAGAACTCGAATCCGGTTCTACCTCTAAACAAAGTACTAACAGTCCATACTAAGCTTAGAATAGTAGGAATTCCTTACCCAGAAGCTGAAACCAGTGGAAGAACTATCAAATTCCACTGTACGAAGAAACCAGCAACTTCGCGATCCTCTTCAAGGTCGTTCGACAGCCTCAACTGGGTAACAATCGGAAGAGCAACTCACAAGGAACCCAGCGCCACCAAAATCATCGAAAACAACGGCTGGAATCGACAGAATTCAAGGGAAGAAACGTTCGGGTGAACAGTAGCTAGAACGAGGGTTTGAAATTGGAGATAGAAATATCGGGTTCAGAATAATTCTAAGTGTCGATCAACACTTATCTATATATCTCTCAATCCACCAGCTGCTGCTCACCAAAATCAACAGACATCGAAACAGTAGGTATCTTACAAAGACACCAACGGTTTCTCACAACAAATATTAGCTCTTCCTCTCAACGAAACCAGCAGCAACCATCAGACGTTTTATTCTCAAAAGAACATCAAAACGACGCCGCATCAACTAATCAAAATGACACCGCATCACTCCAGCAGCTGACAACAGATTCCTTGCAAAACAACCAGCAGCTGGTCGCGCTAATTAACTCAAATGACGATGTTTTGCACCCGCTACAGGAACTCGCTGTCAACAGCAGACACAAAGCGTTAAATCAAAACGCTGCATTTCAACTTATCAAAATGACGTCGCCTCTCATCAGCGACTGGTTCCTCAAACCAGCAGCTGGTCATTCAGCTGGGACAATTCCTCACAACGCAACAGCTGATAGCGCTACAATTCAGCAGTCAACACCAAAAAGATTGACCAACAAGTGTCACGTTCTCATAAATCCTCGCACCCGTGCCTCAGCTGCCAGCAGATACCTCTTCAAATGCAACTACTGAAAAGCGAAACGACGACGCATCACTCACTCGCTACAGTAGAATCTGAAATGCGCTACGTCTTATTTCCTCATATTAGCACTATGTCTGGTTCTACGAAACGACAGCGTATTACTCCTACGCCACCAACAGCTGATAACAGACTTCATCAACTCGCGCAACTGCTGAATTCTACTGGAATCAGATTCATTTCGCAAAACCCTCAAAATTCACTCGATTAATCCCAACTCAATTCAATAATCACTAATTTAAAATCTGATTCCTCACACCACATAATCCGGGATATTGTGGCTAGAGGTGACATAGCAGTCGAGAGAGTCGCCTCTGCAGACAACATTGCTGATCCACTTACGAAGCCATTGCCAGGACCATTGTTTGAAAAACATCGTGAAGCAATGGGATTACGTCTCATGAGTAGTTGGATTTAGGTCAAGTGAGAGATTGTTAGAGTAGGTGCCCAACTAGCCAACTTGTGGCATGTGGGTTCTTGTTGACTCTATGTAAAATGATCTTTATTTATGATTCACATTCTTTTATGGCATTATTTATCTTCAATATTATGCTTGCAATTGTTGGATAAAGACCTTGAATGCACTATAGTGTATGTTAGATGTGATAGTGGATTTGATGGCTATCATGAAACACATGTAATATTCACTATGTATTCTAAACATGTTCCTAGTCGATTGGGCCGTCCGAAAGAGGATAAGGGCCGCCCGAGCTTGAGACTAGCATCTGCGATGTAAAGGACCACGTTTCAATGGTAGGGAACATAGTGATGTTCTGAGCATGCAGATGGATAGTGACCTGGTGATTTATCGAACTAACCTCGTTCGGACTTTACAAGTGGTTACCATTTTTCGAGTGGATTAAGTCCGATGCCTTGGTTGTACAGATTAGTCCTTATTACATGAAACATCATTGAGACACTACATGATAGGTGCCTCACTTTGACCCGTTTACCGACTCAGTTGTGGTCATCAGGTGGTGGGGTTGGTTGAGGTCCCGATGCATGTAGGAGTCGATGCTTCGTTGTTGAGGATTCACCGCTCGCCACTGTGCATGGATATCCTATGCTATCTGAGGAGATAATAGTGTGACTAATCTCTGGTCAGAGTACTAGATGTGTTTTAGGTAAATGGGTTTACCTAGTAATACATGCGATGTCACTATTTGAACTCCAAGATGTATGCATGGTTATTGGATCTCTAGCGACTCTCGATTTACCAATGGTCGTTGATCTGATCGGGATATTTGAGTTGAACGGACCGTACTGTACGCCAACCATGATTGACTGGTTCTTGCAAGCACTATCAGTGATACCTAGGGGATCATGGAGCGATGTTGCTAGACGTTTTATCATGATCCGATGGGTAAGTCCGAAAATATGTTTTCGGAGTCACAAAAAGTTGTGAGCCCACGGCTAGCTGTATCCCTGAACCATTGAGGGTTACACAAGTACTGGTTTCTCAATTCCCGTATGGATATGGTACTCAAAGTGTTGAGTATAGTAGGAGAAAGGTTGGGAGTATGACTTCCTAAAAGTAGCTAAGGGAGTAGGACTTCCATATTTAGCTAATGAGAGTAAACCTGTCATATATAGATTTAGTGGTCCGAAAATTTTATTTTGCATCATAATGATCAGTTTTGTAAACTAAGCACATCGGTGATATCTGATCATCGATCCGGATTATGATGAGACCAAAAATCGAAGGAGTCGAAACGAATGTTCACAGTTCGACTTGAACCGAATGTTCACTGTTTGAGTTGAACCGAATGTTCACTGTTTGAGTTGAACCGAATGTTCATTGTTTTGTTCAAATCAAACTCTATCCCTCAATCCATAAATATGGCAATGAGGAGACACTTTCAAAGAAGAGAAAGAAAAACACAAAATCTATTCAGCAAACTCCCCTCCTCTCCCTTCTTCCCTCGCTGTCGCCACTCGTCGCCGTCGGAATTTGTTCCGACCATCTCGGCGAGGAGATTCCATCCGTGAAATTTTTGTAGGTTTTCTAGTGCAAATCAGCGAAGGAGTTGAGATTCTGGTCGTGGACCGGATTAGGCGTCGATCCAGCCGTTCAACCGTTGAAGTGCCAATTCCCTCGTGTAAATGGTCGGAGCCAGGCGCCTAGACGCCATCAAGGTACCTTCTGAAAATTCTATGAATGTTTTGATTATTGCATAGGTGTATTGATCGTTCCTGGGCTCCAATTTTTAAATTCTTCCGCTGTGCCCTAGGAGCAGGATCCGGATCCGCTGTTGCACCAACAGAAGAATCTCAGCTTTGGGTAGTGGATAAGTCCCAGCTGAGGTGGGTCTGTACAGATGCTGTAAGATCAAAGTTTTCTTGTAGAACCTTCCAATTTGGAAGAATGGGAGACGTAGGAGATTCAGCTCCGAACTTCCATAAAAAAATCCAGTGTCCTGATTTTAATGGCTTTCTGCATTCATGTTTTCAAAGCTGTTTTGTTAACAAACTGTGTTGTAAACTTAGTTTCTATTTTCAGAGAGTATACTGTAACGCCCAGAAAATCCATAAATACACAATGATAGGTCTAAATTTTTGAAGGGTTCGCTATTTTCAGTACCCTTCTTCAGCTTCAGTTCAACAAATTCAATTTTCGTCCAAACTGAATTTAGATTTGACAGGAACCCGGTTCGTAGGAGTTAGCCGGTTTGAACCCTATCAAGCACGGTCCAAGGTATTTTAATTCAGTCGGTGAAAATATTTTTAAAGACAAAATGAGCTCATACTTTTAATTGCCTACGGTGCAAATATTTTTAAAGACAAAATGAGCTCATACTTTTAATTGCCTATAATACACGTTCCAAGTACCTTCACCCTCATTTATCAAACTTCTTCCAACAATTTCCATTTTTAAAGTGGTGAGTACTGTGGGAAAAAGATCTCTGTCGACCAGAGCTTAAAACTCTTTCAAAGTGATTTTGATTGTGTTTGTAAGTGGTTCAACGCCGAAAGATTTCTGTTAGCTGTGGTCAGCAGTTGAGGTAAGTAAACTATGTTTTTGCTGAACTTTTGAAAGCATATATTGTTTCTGCATGCATGTTTGTATGAGTTTAAGGTTGAAAAACATTTTCTTTAAATTTATTCAAACATAGTGGAGCTTAAGACGTCTTCTTTGAAGTATTGGTTTGCTGAGATTTTTATTCATAAAGTTTTGTTAGAAAATGTTTGATGGTGTTCGTCCAGTTCTTCCTGAGTTTTCTGGGATGTTCTGTAAGTAGCTTACAAGCAGCTTACGTATTCTTATTTCTGGAATGTTTCCTTAGATATTTTTGATTTCTTCGAACTAAGGAAATATTCTAAGTTGTTAGTGATTTCATTGACCAGCCGACTTGCGAGCTGATTTTACTTCCAGTCGGCGTGCGAGCTGATTTTGTTATCCAGCCCGCTTGCAATCTGGTTTCCTTATTCAGTTGTCACGATCTGGTTGTCCGGTCTAATTTGACTTTATTTGACCAAATAGTCCAGAGCTGGTTTTCTATTCTGAACCAGTACGCTCGCGTGCTGATCATACTCCGAGCTGATCCAGCTCAGGTCCATTCTGGACTGATACAGTAACTCTACTTCTAATTCTTCATTTCTTAGCTTTGAATCAAAGGTATAACTCCAATCTGTTCGCAGTTATACCTATTGCAAGAGATAGCTGCTCATTATTCATTACAATAGCCCGAACTGATTTTCTATTCTGAACTAGTACACTCGCGTGCTGCTTTACTCCAAGCTGTTACAGCTTAGGTCCATTCTGGACAGATACAATAACTTCAAGTTAATTGTTCGTTTGTTTTAGCTTTTATTCGAAGGTATAACTTTAATCTGTTCAAAGTTATACCCAATTTCAAGAGATAGTTATTCAGCTTAGAGCTCTGTTGTTCGTATTCGTCTCTATAGTCTGAGATGATTTTAGTTCCTTCTTCGATTGAATTCTGATGAACTCCCAATAGATTTCGAATATCAAAAGAGTTTTAAAACGGCAAATCATAGTTGAAAGCGATCTGTTACAGATCAAGAATAGCAGTTCAAAGAAAGTTTTACAGAAAAAGGAAGTTATTTTAAAGTTTAAAGTGATTTATGGTAAAGATAACAGATGGTCAGCAGAAGAAGGGTGAGAACGCTGGCTGACGAATCAGTGTGCCCCTTCAAATTGGAAGGGACAGGGCTTTATGGTTGACAAACTATTTACCCCTTCAAAGCATAGTTGGGATTTATACCCCAGTTCCTGATTTCAGATGATGGTTTGATCAAACGACCTTGACCTATGTACAAGTATCAGAGCCATAATTCAATAGAAAATAAGAACAGAGCAGAGGATGGTTCATAACCACAGCTTAAAGAAAATGTTTATGTTACTTCCTTTCAAAGACCAGCAAATGTTTTAAGTATGTTTCAAACATGTAAATATTATAATTTTGTTGTTTCCTAGTTTTGCAGTTTTCAGTTACCAGTTTACAGTATTCATTATTCAACTTTCGAGTTGTTCAACTTTCAAGCTCTATCAGTTTACGAGCTTTCAGTTACAGTAAAAGCTATTGTTATGCATGTATTGCCTGCCTTTGTTATTCCAAATTTTCTTGTTGAACCTCTAGGCTCACTAATTTTCCTAAGCGCAGGTGATCAGATTTAGAGGTTGTTGGATCTGTGTTTACAGATCAGAATGTAAGTTTTGATTCACACAAAATCTGCTTCTATTGTACTAATGCTCTAATTGACATGTGCAGCTTGCTTAGACTGGAGTAGACGTGAAGATATCCAAGCTAGGACAGTGAAGGGATGCCTGAACTGGACTGGTCGAAGATATCAAGCTGGAACAGTAAGGGGACGCCCAAACTGGTTCGGTAGTTTACTTCTAGAAGTGCAGGGAACATCAAGCTGGTTCATCAGCTGGATGTTGGAGTAGCACGAAGATCAAGCGCAGAGTCTGAAGAGCAGTTCAAGTGCAAAATCAAGAGCAGAATTGAAGTGCAGAGTCCAAGCGCAGAATTCTCAAGTAAAGAATAGCTCAAGCGCAGATCAAGTGCAGTATACAAGAGCAGTGATTGAGTGCGTAGCCAACGCAAGTTCGGAGGCCTAAACAAAGATGTTTGGCCGACGAATGGCTTAGGTTTCGACGAAGTATTCGAACACTTTCGGAGGGGACAGCAATGGTCCTATGCGGAAATATGCAAGATGATCCCACACTTGCATATTCTCATACTAGTCCCCCAGCCGGATTATAAGCCTGCGAGCTGGTACAGAGATGGAATCGTGCTGGGAAACAAACTCAGTGCAAACCAGCTCGAAGGCCAACTGGGAAGGAAACCGCTGAGAAACCAGCTCGCACAAGACCAGTTCTGTGGAGAACTGAACGGGGAACAGACTGGCAAGCTGGTTAAAGACAAACCAGCTTAGGAGCAGCTGAGAACAAAGAGCAGAATCAAGCTGGTTAAGGTCAAATCAGCTCAACGCTCTGAAGATGATGAAGATCAGCTGACAAGAGCAAATTAGAAGAGTTGCTCAAGAGCGGTTGCAAACAAGAGGAGACGAAGAGATCTTTGAACGGCTTGAAGAAGCAACCAGCTCGAACAAGACCAGCTCGATATAGATCAGATTGTTGAATAAGCTGGCAAGATGGTTAAGGATAAACCAGCTAGATGGCAGATATCATGAAATCTACAAGCAAGGAGATTTGAATACAACGCAAAACGACAAACAATGTTCTGTATCGACTTTCTTGTATTGTCTTCTCGGGACAGAGCTCGAAGTTAGCGAAAGGATGCAGAATCGCCGATGAAGAGAGCTCAAGTCAAATAAAGCCTGCAATGCATTAAATGCCAAAGGACAGAAAGTACACATGCGGCAGAAGACTTTTCAGAACGGCTACATCTTTGTGTCCAACGGATATATCCAAGCAGCGGCTTTATAAACAGGCGCAATGAAACAGATTGTAGACATGCGCAAAACAGTGAGAGTGTGTTGTGAAAATCCAAAAAGAAAACACTTGAAGACGCACAACACTTGATCTGGGGAGATAGCGGAAAACCAGCTCAAACCAGGAGCACTTCCCAGAGTGTGTGAGATTTAATTCATTTAGAGATTGTGCTTACACTGTAAATCTCACACACACACATTCACTCATATTCGAGAGATGAGCGAAACAGAATAGAGTGAATGTGATTCAATACTCTCCATTGTAGTCTTTGGACAAAGAAGTTAAACAAGTCTGTTTGTCTTTCGCACTAAAATGTTAAAGAAGTGTGTGCAGTCTTTTGACAAAGACATTAAACAAGTCCTTGTAGCCTTTCTCACTGAGGCGTAAAATAAGTGAAGTTAGTCACACAGTCTGCGGGGCTGGTGTGCAATGGTAGAAGCTAGGAGTTCTTGCGGCTGCTGGTCGTAGAGAGTGGGTTGCAACGAGGGTCGTTGTAATCAAAGTCTTCTAGTGGATCCTTCCCGTGGCGGAAGAAGGGTAGATGTAGGAGATTCAGCTCCGAACTTCCAGAAACAAATCAGCGTTTCTTCTTTACTATTTTCAGTACTTGCATACGCATCTCATATTTGCTTACGCGTTTATAACTATTTAATTGAGCTTCGAACGACAGAGTATAGTTTGATTTATTTCCGCATGTTTTATTTACATTACTCAATCTGTATCTCGGTGCACAAAGTATTCAAGAACACTGAGCTATTGCAGCTCAAGCTAAGTTAACCAGATCGTTCGGCCAATGTGTCGAGCTGGTTCTAGTCTTCTCACTGGAATCAGCATGTTTAGCGCTCGCCATGTATCGGGCTGGTTTCAACTCAAGCTGAATCCAGCTTCATCTTTGCTAACCCGGCTTCAACTTTCGGCTGAATCCTGCGTCTTGTCATTCGATCTGGTTACACCCTCTAGTACTGGTTATTGGTCGAATAACTGGTCATTGCACATAGATAGAGGGAATTTGATCCCAATGAGTGGTATCAGAGCAGGTTGTTCTTGAATAGTGCATTCTTTTTTGAAAAATACTGTTAAACAGTTTGCTCTCTGATATCCGTTCGTAAGCCTGTCTGTGCTACAAAATTTTTAAGTTTTCAAACCTTAGCATATGGATAGGGGGAGACATATTTCTTGATGCTCCTCTGGCCTATATGTATGAGAAATTTCGAGTAGCATAGACCTTGTTTTCAAAATCTCATGCGTACACAAAGCTTTCGGAAAACTATTTTCCCATGCATAAAATCGTTTTATTTCAAAAATAAAATTACCCCATATTTTGTTGAGGGGGAGTTTTGATTTAAAGATTAAGGGGGAGACAAGGCTTCTAACTCTTTTTGATTCCCACAAAAAGGGGGAGAATATTTTTGAGCATAAACATATATGCACATTTTTATCCAGATTTTGTGTTAATCAAAAAGGGGAAGATTGTTGGATCTGTGTTTACAGATCAGAATCTAAGTTTTGATTCACACAAAATCCTGCTTCTATTGTACTAATGCTCTACTTGACATGCACAGCTTGCTTAGACTGGAGTAGACGTGAAGATATCCAAGCTAGGACAGTGAAGGGACGCCTCAGCTGGACTGGTCGAAGTTATCAAGCTGGAACAGTAAGGTGACGCTCAAACTGGTTCGGCAGTTTACTTCCAGAAGTGCAAGGAACATCAAGCTGGTTCATCAGCTGGATGTTGGAGCAGCACGAAGATCAAGCGCAGAGTCTGAAGAGCAGTTCAAGCGCAGAATCAAGAGCAGAATTGAAGTGCAGAGTCCAAGCGCAGAATTCTCAAGTGAAGAATAGCTCAAGCGCAGATCAAGTGCAGTATACAAGAGCAGTGATTGAATGCGTAGCCAACGCAATTTCGGAGGCCTAAACAAAGATGTTTGGCCGACGAATGGCTTAGGTTTCGACGAAGTAGTCGAACCATTTCGTAGGGGACAGCAATGGTCCTATGCGGAAATATGCAAGATGATCCCACACTTTCATATTCTCATACTAGTCCCCCAGCCGGATTATAAGCCGGCGAGCTGGTACAGAGATGGAATCGAGCTGGGAAACAAACTCAGTGCAAACCAGCTCGAAGGCCAACTGGGAAGAAAACCAGCTGAGAAACTAGCTCGCACAAGACCATTTCTGTGGAGAACTGAACGGGGAACAGACTGGCAAGCTGGTTAAAGACAAACCAGCTTAGGAGCAGCTGAGAACAAAGAGCAGAATCAAGCTGGTTAAGGTCAAATCAGCTCAACGCTCTGAAGATGATGAAGATCAGCTGACAAGAGCAAATTAGAAGAGTTTCTCAAGAGCGGTTGCAAACAAGAGGAGACTAAGAGATCTTTGAACGGCTTGAAGAAGCAACCAGCTCGAACAAGACCAGCTCGATATAGATCAGATTGTTGAGCAAACTGGCAAGCTGGTTAAGGATAAACCAGCTAGATGACAGATGTCATTAAATCTACAAGCAAGGAGATTTGAATACAACGCAAAACGACAAACAATGTTCTGTATCGACTTGCTTGTATTGTCTTCTCGGGACAGAGCTCGAAGTTAGCGAAAGGCTGCAGAATCGCCGATGAAGAGAGCTCAAGTCAAATAAAGCCTGCAATGCATTAAATTCCAAAGGACACAAAGTACACATGCGGCAGAAGACTTTTCAGAACGGCTACATCTTTGTGTCCAACGGATATATCCAAGCAGCGGCTTTATAAACAGGCGCAATGAAACGGATTGTAGACATGCACAAAACAGTGAGAGTGTGTTGTGAAAATCCAAAAATAAAACACTTGAAGACACACAACACTTGATCTGGGGAGATAGCAGAAAACCAGCTCAAACCAGGAGCACTTCCCAGAGTGTGTGGGATTTAATTCATTTAGAGATTGTGCTTACACTGTAAATCTCGCACACACACATTCACTCATATTCGAGAGATGAGCGAAACATATTAGAGTGAATGTGATTCAATACTCTCCATTGTAGTCTTTGGACAAAGACGTTAAACAAGTATGTTTGTCTTTGGCACTGAGACGTTAAAGAAGTGTGTGTAGTATTTGGACAAAAACAAGTCCTTGTATCCTTTCTCACTGAGGGTAAAAGAAGTGAAGTTAGTCACACAGTCTGCGGGGCTGGTGTGCAATGGTAGAAGCTAGGAGTTCTTGCGACTGCTGGTCGTAGAGAGTGGGTTGCAACGAGGGTCGTTGTAATCAAAGTCTTCTAGTGGATCCTTCCCGTGGCGGAAGAGGGGAGACGTAGGAGATTGAGCTCCGAATTTCCAGAAACAAATCAGCGTATCTTCTTTAAGTATTTGGACAAAAACAAGTCCTTGTATCCTTTCTCACTGAGGGTAAAAGAAGTGAAGTTAGTCACACAGTCTGCGGGGCTGGTGTGCAATGGTAGAAGCTAGGAGTTCTTGCGACTGCTGGTCGTAGAGAGTGGGTTGCAACGAGGGTCGTTGTAATCAAAGTCTTCTAGTGGATCCTTCCCGTGGCGGAAGAGGGGAGACGTAGGAGATTGAGCTCCGAATTTCCAGAAACAAATCAGCGTATCTTCTTTACTATTTTCAGTACTTGCATAAGCATCTCATATTTGCTTACACGTTTATAATTGTTGAATTGAGCTTCGAACGACAGAGTATAGTTTGAGTTATTTCCGCATGTTTTATTTACATTACTGAATCTGTATCTCGGTGCACAAAGTATTCAAGAACACTGAGCTATTGCAGCTCAAGCTAAGTTAACCAGATCGTTCGGCCAATGTGTCGAGCTGGTTCTAGTCTTCTGACTGGAATCAGCATGTTTAGCTCTCGCCTTGTATCGGGCTGGTTTCAACTCAAGCTGAATCCAGCTTGATCTTTGCGAACCCGGCTTCAACTTTTGGCTGAATCATGCGTCTTGTCATTCGATCTGGTTACACCCTCTAGTACTGGTTATTGGTCGAATAACTGGTCATTGCACATCGATAGAGGGAATTCGATCCCAACAGAGGTTGCTGGTTGGTTCGAGCTGGATCAGATCAGGGGTGTTTATCGTGGAACCTGTGTTTTCATGCTAGCCAGATTTCATACTTTTTGTTATGTTCAGTTTAAGTTAATTCGGTTCACACCGAATTTGTATCAGTTATCTTATATACAGTTCTTTGTAAACTGAATGAATTATTTTGCAAACTTTAATCCAGTTTCTGCATGTCCTAAATGCCTTGAGTTCTTTTCTTTCCAGTCGTGATCTGAATTCTCTTTTCAGTTCTTACAGAACTTATACAAGATATTTCATACGAAGTCATTGCAACCCGAGAGCAATCAATTTGTAATTGTTTGTTTGAATTCCGTACCGTTTATAAGTTCTGAGCTGTTGCTAAGCTCGAAATCTGAAATTTATAAAATATCACGGTCTAGTCCAGAAGCATGTGGTTAATTGTCTTTCGATCAAGTGCAAATTTTGAGTATCGTTCATTTTGAACCTTCAATTTATTATAATTTTAATTCGAAAAAGTGGGTCGTTACAATTGGTATCAGATCATGGTCCTTGAGATAAACACTTCTTCCAGTCTGAGACAGTTTCCGCCAGCGCTTCTGTTATCCTGTGAGTTTTATTTTCATGTTCTAGCATATAGTATTCTCTCATGATAGTCTTAATACAATTTCAATACAAAAAATAACATGAATTCGCTTTATGGTGACCCTAGAAGGTTCATTGTATTTTCATAGAAAACCGTGTATTTAAGAGGTCAAATTCGATATTTGATATCGTAATTCAGGTGCTTTATAGATTAATTATTGATATCGTAAATTAGGTACTTTATCGAGTAATTATTGATGTTATATGATGTGTAGAGAATGTGTTTATCGTACATATTGATCACATGATAAAATATTAAAATCATCATAATGCATTTCAATGGAAAAACGACTTTACTTTTTTTATGGAAGCTACAAGAAGATTATTATATTTCTTATCAACTTTGGGTATCCAAGAGAACAAATGAGGTATCTGGTATCCAATTTAGATATTTTTAGATTAAATTAAGTATTTATTTGTATTATATAGTGAGATAAGAACTGAATTCTAATGAAAAAGTGTGCAGAGTCATTTTACTACTATTTCCCCATAAAAATATAGCGAACGTGTTTAAAATCAACAAATAAAAAACAGGGGGTAGAATGCTTGGCCTCGTAAGACCCTATATATATATAGATATATATATATATATATATATTCTCTGTTTTGGGATAAAACTATCGAACGAGTGGGGGCTTTATTTATAGAGCCCGCTGCACATCATTAGCAAAGGAAAACGCGTGAATTAATTGCTTAATCTTCTAACTTTCGTTTGCCACTTTCCCAACGTTCACGTGCTCATTTATTGAAATTGAATGGTCAACAATCTGCCGCTTGAAGACTTGATCTCAATCATGTTTCCCACCATTAATGCAGTAGCTCGTAATTCCTCTACACTAGGAGTCCAACTGAAGTTGAACATACCTTTAGTTTGTCAATGGTCACAGTTTTCGTGAGCATATCAGCTGGATTTTTACTTCCAAGAATATTTTCAAGCATCAAGATTCCATCTTCCAAAATCGATCTGATGAAATGGTACCTTACTTGTATATGCTTCGTCCTAGCATGATACACAGGATTCTTGGCCAAATGTATAGCACTCTGACTATCACAGCGTAATATGCTACTTTCAAACGTTTGGCCCAATTCCTCAAGAAATGATTGCAACCAAATCATTTCTTTGCTAGCTTCCGTCACTGCAACGTACTCTCCCTCAGTAGTCGAGAGTGCAACAATCCTTTGCAACTTTGACACCCAACTTATAGCTGTACCACCCAATGTGAACACATATCCAGTAGTACTTTTTCTGCCATCTAGGTCACGACCATATCAGCATCGACAAATCCTTGTAAGTCCCGATTCGACCTCCTGAAGCACGGACATAAACCAGCATTACCTTTCAAGTATCTGAGAATCCATTCAACTGCTTCCCAGTGCTGTTTTCCTGGATTTCTCATAAACCTGATCACAACTCCCACTGCATGTACTATGTCTGGTCGTGTACACACCATTTCATACATGAGGCTTCCGACAGCAGAAGCATAAGAAACCTTGTTCATATAATCCCGCTCCTCCTTCGTCGAGGGTAATTGTGCTTTGGTTAATTTGAAGTGACTAGCCAAAGGAATACCCACTGGTTTAGCTTCAGTCATATTGAATCTGTAACAACCTTGTTCACGTACTCTTCTTGAGATAACTTCAAGATTCCATTTACCCGATCTCTTAAGATCCTCATTCCAAGGATTTGTTTTGCGGCACCCAATCCTTCATAGCAAATTTCTTTGATAGCTCTTTCTTCAATTTGTCAATGTTCTCCCGACAAGATCCTGCTATCAACATATCATCTACATATAATAGTAGAATGATATATGAATCGTCAAGCTTCTTAACATAACAACAGTGATCAGCCTGACATCTCAAGAAATCATTTTTGCTCATGAATCCATCAAACTTCTTGTACCACTGCCTTGGAGCTTGTTTGAGACCATACAGGCTCTTCTGAAGTTTGCACACCATTTTCTCTTTTCTTCTTACTTCAAATCACTGTGGCTGCTTCATATAAATTTCTTCATCCAGATCACCATGAAGAAATGCCGTCTTTACATCTAATTGCTCCAGGTGTAAATCTTCTTTTTCCACTAATCCAAGTACTGTTCTGATATCACTACTGGAGAGAAAATCTCGGCGTAATCAATGTCTTCCCGTTGTTTAAAGCCTTTTATAGCAATTCTTGCCTTGTACCTTTTGGTACCATCATGTTCTTCTTTTAATCGGTACACCCACTTGTTGTGTAATGATTTCATACCTTCTGGAAGTTTTGTCAGCTCTGAAGTCTGATTGGATGACAGAGAATCCATCTCATCTTCCATGGCTAACTCCCACTTGATTGAATCATCATTCTGCATTGCCTCTTCATAGGTCTCCGGTTCACCTTTATCAGTTAGCTAAATATCATGAAGTGAAGGGGAGTATCTCTCAGGTTGTTTGATTGTTCTTGAAGATCTTCTGAGTTCAATCTTCGGAGTTTGTGGGTCAACTTCTTGTGCAGTTTTTTCTTCATCTTTCTGGCTACTACTTTCAGGTTCATTCACATGAATATTTATCAATGGTACTTAATTTGCCTTCTTGACTTTAGGACATTCTTCTTCAGCTCCAATGTGTGACCTACTGTGAGGATTCAGATTTCTAGTTATTGATTAATCGAGATTTGAGTTAGATTTGTCGCGAGAATTAAGAATTGAGATTTTGGAATTTCGAATTTTGATGAAATCTGATTTGGAAAATATTAAGATCTCTAGTTGGAATTGTCCAGATTTTAGTTCGTGTGTTTCGGGTGAGATCTGGTCGAGAAATGATGTGAATTGTTTGATTTTTCGTGAGAGATCTGTTTTCCAGTGTTACCGTGTTTCTCGCGTTGTTTTTGGTTGAATGTTAATAGAGATCTGGTCCCTTGTGTAGCAGCGTGTTTTTGTCTTGAGAAGTAGGAAACGCTGTCGTTGATGAGATCTGATTGTTGTGTGAAAGCTGGTTCGTGAGAGCTGGTATAGCAACGGCGTCGTTTGGATGCGTAGCCAAGCGAGAGATCTGATGTGA
>KQ991056.1:68548-91777 GCA_001598015.1 Dorcoceras hygrometricum | reverse complement strand
TGAGTTGTTAGTGCAGATTTGCATGTTTGTTGTGTTCTTCCCTGTGTCTGCCTTTGATTTCGAGGACGAAATCTCTTAAGTTGGGGAGAATGTGAGGATTGAGAATTTGGATTAGTGATTAATTGATTTGATTTGGGATTAATCACGTGTGATTTGAGGAATTTGTGAAAGGATTGAAGTTTCTGCTGATTTTCGAAAGCTGTATCGTTAGTTTAAGAAATGAGAATTATCGATTTTTGGTGAAGTCAACGATGGTCAAAGTTACTGTAGCTCCTGCTGGTGGAATTGGAATCAGCAGTAATGGTGACATCAGCGTGGCGCATGAAGATCTGCTGGTTTTGGTATGAATTGAAGTTGCTGCTGGCAGACATTGCGCGTAGCGTGAGAGCGAGCGAGGAAGTGACGCGTGTTAGTCAACATTTTGGAGTGTTGACTATTATTTCAGCAGATGGCTTGTGGAATCAGTTGCGAGTGCTATTGTTAGATATGATGACGTAGGTGTGACGTAATACTTGCTGCTGGTAGTATCTGCGTTAGGTTGGTTGCTGCTGATCAGCAGGCGCGCTTGTGCGAGAGCGTTGAAGCGGCGTCGTTTGGATTAGTAGATGCGTCGTCGTTTTGAGTGATTCCTCGCAACCAGCAGATAGATAGTATTAGAGAGAGAGCTGTCAGCAGCTCTTAGTTGATTTGGCTTGCGAGAGCTGTTGTCTGCTGATAGTTGCTACGGCGTCGTTTAGATAAGTTGGAACGGTGTCGTTTTGTAGCGTTTTCGTGAGATTATTGTTTAGTCGTTGCTGCTGATTTTACGAAATGAAAAGGGAAGATTGCTGCTGATAGACTTCTGCTGATTTCTTCGATAGATCTTGGTGAATCAGCAGGCGAGAATTTGAGAAGTATTTATAGAAGTGTTGATCGACACTTAGAATTATTTGAGCCAGCTATTTCTTATCTTCTTCTCCAAACCCTTGACGAATTACTGTTCATCGTGAATTTCCACCGCCGCTCCCCGTCGCCTCCAGCCTCTGTTTTTGGAGATCTTAGTGGCGCTGGATCCCCCTTGCTTAGCTCTTTAGTTTGCTACCCTTTTGAGACGTTATAATTGCACTGGAAGTGGTAACGCGTAGCTGCTGGAGTTCGAAGCTTTTGAGATAAGCCTGTGCGTGCATGCTGCTGCTAGCGTGAGCTTTTGGGTGAGCAATTCTTGTAGTTTGAGCTCGGTTTTTAGTAGTTAATGCCTGCGTGGAAGTGTAGGAATTGAATTATACTTCTGGTCGTAGGATTAGCGTTTTGGGCAGTTGAATTGAGCTAAGTTATTAGCTATGTTGTAACAGATTTGAGCTTCCAGGAAGTTCCTGCTGCGTGATTTGAGCCAGGAGAATCTGTTAGGTAAATTGAGGAATTGAGGTACGAATTGAGCAGCCCATAGCATATTTAGGCATGAACATGTTGTGAGTCTTGCTGCTGTGAATTACGTGAATCAGTATGTTGAATGATTGAGTTACATTCTGTTTTACGTATGGTGTATTGTATGCATTGAGCATTGATATTGATTGGCATCATGCATACATATTGAACTTTGACAAACTTGATTTGATTTGATTACCTGATTGGGTGCCACGTTGTGACTGGTCGACTGTGGAGTCGTGCCTGAAAGTCCAACGCTATCGTCGGGGTGGTGACTACCGGATTCGAGTGTCTACCATCGAGCTATGATGGGCTGACGGGCCCCGATGATCACGGACCGATGATTTCCACCAGCTGATTGGCTGTGTGTGGTATAGAGGCCTGATTTGAGTTGCCAGTTGATAGACTGGTCTAGCTATCCGATTTCTTGATAGCCCTCATGCATTCATAGCATTGATTTATGGCATGTTGCATGTTTACCTGCTTTGATAGCTCTTCGTACTGAGGCTTGACCTCGTATTTGTTTCCTGCTTTGTCTTGCTGGGTCTGCGTGCCTATTTGCAGGAGCTTTAGGTAACCAAGCTGGGCAGAGTGGAAGTTCAGCTGGTCGATCCCCTCATCCCAGAGTCCCAGTTTACTTATGATATGTATTAAACCGGGGGATGCCCTGTGTTTATTGTATTTGGGGATATGTATTTTGAATTAAATTATGTGGTTACTTATTGTATGAGTTTGATTTAACTCATATTTTGAATATCGAATATTTTGAATGTATGATTTGAAGTTCAGGCCCATATTATTTCGAAAAATTTTTAAGCCCTGAATTTAAGCTTCCGTGATTATGCGCTTGTTATGTGTTAATTGTTCTAATTAGCACGGGGCCTGACAAACTTCTTCCCAGCAGATCGGAGATCTACACTTGCGACCATACAAAGCTTCAAATGGAGCCATCCCGATAGTCACTTGGTAGCTGTTGTTATAAGAAAACTCAACTAGGGATAAAGAATCCTGCCAGCCACCATCAAAATCCATCACAATTGCTCGCAGCATATCTTCTAAAGTCTGAATGGTCCTCTCAGATTGTCCATCTGTCTGGGGATGATAAGCAGTGCTCATTGCCAATCTCGAACCCATAGCTGCTTGCAAACCCTTCCAAAACCGAGATGTGAATCTTGTATCTCTGTCAGACACTATTGAAACAGGCACTCCATGCAATCTAACCACATGGTCAACATAAAATTTCGCCATTTTCTTCATCGAACACCTCACATCATAGGGAATGAAATGGGCTGACTTCGAAAGTATATCAATCACCACCCAAATCGCATCGAATCCCCTACTCGATCGAGGTAAATGAGTTACAAAGTCCATGGCGACGTGCTCGTAATTCCACTGAGGCACTTCTAAACTCTGCAACAATCAACCAGGTCTCATCCTTTCAGCCTTGACCTGCTGACAATTCAAACATCGAGCAACAAAACCAAAAATGTCGCTCTTCATGCCTGCCCACCAGTAGTGAGACTTCAGGGCATGATACATCTTTCTCTCACCCGGATGCACACTGTACCCGCTACAATGCGCTTCATTCAGAATAGTCTCTTTCAAATCAATCAGGTTCGGAACCACTAATCTTCCTCAAAATCTAAAACACCCATCAGAAGCAACAGTAAAATCACCAGACTGACCATTCAGAGCCTTAATCTTCAATTCATGGATATAAGGATCCGTCCTCTGTGCCTCTCTGATGTCAGTCACAATCTCCGGTTCAACCTGAATCGAAGAAACTATGAAGTACTGCTCACTCGGCTGAAATCGCCAACCAGAAGTACCCAACTGCTCGTGGACTCTCGAGATACTCAAAGATGTTAGCATCGCAGGCTGGGCTTTCCTACTCAAAGCATCGGCTACTAAGTTAATCCGCCCAGGCTGATACTGAATCTCACAATCAAAATCTTTGAGCAACTCCATCCAACGACGCTGTCTCATATTCAGATCTAACTGAGTGAAGATATACTTAAAACTCTTGTGATCGGTGTACACCACAAATTCCTCACCATACAGGTAGTGACGCCAGATCTTCAAGGCAAACACAATCGCTGTCAATTCCAAGTCATGAAAGGGGTATCTAGTATCATGGGGCTTCAACTGTCAAGACGCATACGCAATCACGTACCCGTTCTGCATCAGAACACATCCTAACCCACTCAGAGAAGCATCTGAGCAAACAACGAAACCTCCATATCCAGACGGTAAAGCTAATACAAGAGCAGTAGTCAACTTCTCCTTAAGTATTTGAAAACTCGACTCGCACTCATCATTCCAAACAAACTTCCTATCTTTCTGGGTCAACTGAGTCATCGGCCTAGCTATCGAAGAAAACTTCTCAACAAAACGCCTATAATATCCGGCCAAACCCAAGAAACTATGAATCTCAGAAACATTCCTCGGTCGATCCCAGTTAAGAACCGCTTCAACCTTACTAGGATCCACAGAGATTCCTTGTGTAGAGATAACATGACCCAAAAAGATTACTCAATCAAACCAAAATTCACACATGCTGAACTTGTCATATAACCGCGAGTCTCTCAACTTCTGCAATACCAATCTCAAGTGCTCCTTATGCTCTCTAAAACTCCTCGAATACACCAAGATGTCATCTATGAAGACAATCACGAAACGATTGATATACTCGCTGAAGATGCGATTCATCAAATCCATGAAAACAGCTGGGGCATTCGTCAACCCAAACGGCATCACAAGAAACTCATAATGCCCGTACGTCCGAAAAGCTGTCTTCGCTACATCAATATCTCTAATTCTCAACTGGTGATAGCCAGAGCGCAAATCAATCTTCGAGTATACAGCCGATCCTTGCAACTGATCAAAAAAGTCATCAATCCTCGGCAACGGATACTTATTCTTGATCGTTACTTTATTAAACTATTGGAAATCAACGAACATCCTCATAGACCCATCTTTCTTCTTCACAAACAAAATCGGAGATCCCCAAGACGACATACTTGGTCGGATGAAGCCTTTCTCAAGAAGATCTCTGAACTGCTCCTTGAGTTCTTTCAACTCAGCTGGCGCCAACCGATACGGAGCTCTAGAAATCGAGGCTGTCCCTGGAACCAACTCTATACTGAAGTTTATCTCACGCCTCGGAGGGAATCCAGGGATCTCATCTGGAAACACGTCTGGGAACTCTCTGACAATCGAGATATCGTCCAACTCCAAACGCGACTCATGGGAAACATCAAGCGCATAGATCATGTATCCAGCGTTACCTAGCGATAACAGACTAAACATCTCCATGACCGAAACCAGTGGAATCTTCGAGCGCGAATCAACACCGTAGAAGTCCCACTTCTCTCCCGACTCGGGACGAAATCTCACCACACCATGGAAACAATCAACAGTAGCCTTATAGCTGGAAAACACATCCATTCCCAAGATGCAATCAAAATCTCTCATCTCCAAAAAAATCAAACTCGCGACAATCACATTCTGATCAAATCGAATAACGCAGTCCACCACAATCTCACGGGACAAAAACCACACACCAGCAGGAGTAGACACAGATACAACATCACACAGTGGGGTAACTCTCAACCCACACTCATGCACAAACCATGCAGAAACAAAGGAGTGTGACGCTCCTGTATCAAATAAAACTCTTGCGGGAAAATCAAAGATAGAGCATGTACCTGCGATGACTCCACTAGGTATCTCATCAGCCTGCTCCCTCGATAAAGCATTCACCTGGGCCTGCTACGGTCCTGAAAACTGTGGTCTCGAAGGTCCTCCAAACCTAGACGGCTCAAGGGGTTGGAATCCAGGTCGTTGAGTCGGGGCAGGACGTTGCGGCCTCTGCAAAGAACCACCAGCTGAACCTTGCTGCGAAGGAACCGAAGACTGTCCCCTCAACAAAGGACACACTCTCAGAAAGTGTCCAGGCTGCCCACAGTTGTGGCAAGTACCCTGAACTCCATGGCACTGTGAAGTCATGTTCTTACCACCGCACTCCACAGACACTCCTCCTGAACCACTGCCACCAGAGCTCACAGAACCGGAGGAACTAGAATTCGACTTTCTCTTAAACTGCTTCCCACGAGGCCTGAACCTCTGACGGTTCGATTGCTGTGAAGTCTGAGGATACTGGTAAGTATGCGTACCTTCAGGTGCAGGAGGGTAGCCTTGTCCAACTGTCATCAGAACCTGTGTCGGTGCATCCAACAAACTATCCTCAATATCAACTGCTCGATTCACAACCTCAGCATACGTCGATGGGGCAACAACCAACACCAACTGAAACAACTCTGTCCTCAATCCTTTATAAACTTGTTCCTCTTCGTTCGCTCCTGGCTAGAAACATGGGGAACATACGCCAGAAGGGAAGAAACCTATCTGGCATACTCAGCAACCTTCAAATTCCCTTGCTTTAGGTTATCGATCTCTCGGTTATTGAAGTACGACTCTAGGGTATACTCCTGACAAAACGCGGCACAGAATCTCTCCCAAGAAACTAGAACTCCGGTCTCTCTCATCACTCTGGAAGTACCCTTCCACCAACGTTGGGCATGCTCCCTCAACAGCAAAACGGCCAACTTCAGTCTCCGTTTTGTGGTGTACTCCAAAGTATCGAACAAGTCCTCCATGTGCTCCAACCAGCCTTCAGCCGAAATACCACCCTCGTCTCCAGTGAACGTAGTGGGATTTGTTCTCTGGAACCTAGCCAACACCAGCTCCATCTCACCTATCTGTCTCGTCACATCCTCCAGCTCTGCCTGTATCTCTCTACGGCGCAAAGATACCTCCTGCTGAACATCATCGTCGCTCTCTGAGGCCCTAGACTCCTCAGCAGTACGTCTAGCAGTCCTACCTCTACCTCTCCTCTGCGGAATCTAATCAAATCTCAAGGTAAGACTAACAGCAGGTAACCACAGAGACAAATATCATATCATACAAGTCACAGAGTCAAGCAAGAAATCAAATCTAAACTCTGTGCCTAGACTCGAGTGTGATCAAAATAAAATGAGCTTATCCCAGTTTAAGCTCTGATACCAAAAATTTCAGGCCCCGTGCTAATCGAGAAAGATTAAATCACAAATAAGCACATACGCGGAAACATAAAAACCGGGCTTAATTTTTTTTTCAAAATACATTGGCCTCAACTCAAAATAGTCGTTCAAAATAATACAAACTCAAAATAGGATTTACTCAAATCCAACAACTAACAGGTAATCAATCAAACTTAAATAACAGATCCCCAAAATACATAGAAACTCAGGGCATCCCATAGTTCAATACATAATATAAATACACTGGGACTCAACCAACGGGGATCTACTAGCTGAAGCTCCACTCTGTCTAGCCAGATTACATGTGGCTCCTGCAATGGGTAACACAGATCCAAGAACAAAAAAGCAGGAAAAGAAATACGAGGTCAAACCTCAGTACGAAGAGCACCAAGACAACAGCAACACATAAACATGTAGTATATCAAAACATGAATGCATGAGGGCTGTCAAAGAATCGGTCATCTAGGCCAACGAGTCAGCTGGCAAATCAAAGGCGAGCCTCTATACCACGCACAGCCAATCAGCTGGGGAAATAATCGGTCCGTGATATTCAGGGTTGGCCACTCGATTATCCAACACAGCTCGGTGGTATTCAGACACGAGGAATCAGTCAGACACCACTCCGATGATAGCGTTGGACCTTTCAGGCATGACACATCTGTTTGCCGATCACAACGTGGCTCTTTCTCGGGTTCTCAATCAATCAATAGGCTCAATATGTTTGCATGTATGCCAAGAAATTCAAATCTGACTTCAACATGCACAATTTACGTAAAACAGAACATATAATTCAAGCAATGAGCCAAACCGGTTTCAAGTAGAACACAGAACACACAGGACAACATCCATGCTCCAAAATACTACACGCTTTTTCCAAAGCTGTAATCAGAAGCTCAATTCGTACCTCAAACCTCAGATTCTACCTCAACATATCTCACCAGGGCACGGCAAACTCATCCTTCTCCAATCTTCTCCTTCGCTAGTCTCGAACACACAGATTCTTCGCGCTTCTCCCACACGTTGATCTACAACTCTAGATTGGTGTTGGATCTAGATAACAGATCCAGATCTGAGTTTTGAATTACACAAAACTTGTTATTGTGTTTCTAATGTTTCTACTAAGTGTGCATATGTTAGCTGGAAATACAACAAGAGAGATCTGGACAGACGAGTGTTTATCAGAAAAGTTCACAGCTGGATTAGCAACGTAGACAGAAGATAAGCGTATTGAAGATTTCAGAAGTCGTGACATCATCCAAGTTTATTGAAGATTTCAGAAGTTGTGACTTCATACAAACGTATTGAGCTTTTCAGATCTCGTGACGTCATTAAGAGTTTCGCAGAAGATAAGAGAATTGAATATTTCAGATTCCGTGATGTCATCGAGAGCTGAGCAGCAGTGAGATGTATCAGATCTTGTACTGTAACTCAATCAGATCTGATACTGTAGCAGACCAAGAGCAGAAAATAGAAAAACACGATTTCGGAGGCCTAAACGAAGGAATTTGGGAGAAAAGCGGCTTAGGTCACGAGCGAAGCTCGTGAGTCTTGCTCGTTGGATCGTTTCGTAGGGAATAGCACTGGTCTCATGTGAAGTCTGATCTGATGTGAAGACAAGAGCAGTTGAGTCAGATGTTGAAGACAAGAGATCTGGATCCAGCTATGAAAAGAAGAATGATTCAGATGTGAGGAGAAGTCTGGATCCAGCTATGAACAGAAGAGATGCAAGCAAAACCTGATCAAAGATCAAGCATATTCAAAAGACGACAAAAGCCTGCAAAGTAAGGGACACGAGGACAACTCTGTCGGTACTTTACAGAACACCTTTCAACGGGAAGAAACTTTTGTCCAACGGATTAATTTGTACAGAGGCTATTTATACAAGAAGAATTGATGAAGATGATGATGTCTGCATAAAGAAAAACAGAGAGATTGATGATGCAACGATTTCGATTGACAGGAAGAAACATAGAAAGGTGATGTAGTCGACCACCATGGAGAAGGAGCTAATTGCAAGTGTTGACTGCTGAACCTTATCAGCTTTGTAGAAGCACTTCCTTGTTGTGTGAGATTTAATATTCGAGAGTTGAGCGTTCACTGTAAAATCTCACGCACACAGAGATTCACTAACACATATATATACGAGAGATGTGCGAAACAGAATAGTGAGTGAATCAAAACCACAAACCAAACACCGGATCCTGTCCAAGCACGAAGACGTTAACCACTGTATATGTAGCCTTTCTCACTGAGGCATAAATGAAGTGATTGAGTGAATACAGCTGAGAGCTGGTGTAGATTCTAGGAGTTCAGATTTGGGCAATGAATAAGTCCCAAATCTGATTGGGTCTGCGGATCTGTTGGGGAACCGCGGCGGATCCGGATCACGCCTCCCGGCGAGGCAGCGGAAGAACAAATATATGGCCGGGAGACGATCAATACAATTCAAATAATCAACAATCTATGACATTCATAGGGCGTTTAGATTGCTACCTTGCTGGCAACTCGTGCCTGGCTCCGACCAGTTTCACAAGGAAACCGGCACTTCACGGTAGACTGCGGTAGATAACGTCAATCATGTCCACGACCGGATACGAGACTCCTTCGTCAGCCTGCACTAGAAGGCCTGACGAGATCGGCATGGACGGATTCTCCTCGTCAAGATTGGCCGGAACAATTTCCGGCGAAGAGAGGCGGCGGCGGCGGCGGGTTATGGAGAGGAGGGAGGGCGGCGCACACTTGCTCTACGTTTAGGGTTTGTATCAAGAGTTAAGTGATTTGAGTTAATTAGTCTAAGCCTATATTAAATAGACTTGGTGATGGATTTGGATCTGGCCCAACGGGCCCGGGTCCAACGGATGAACATTCAGTTCATCTCCATCACCGAGACTTCATCGTAAATCCGATCGCCGATCAGATCGGACGGATCGAATCAGTTTCCAAAACTGAATACTATGATCTGAAAAACCATTTTCCAGAACCACAGTGCAAAATGACCGTTTTGCCCTTCAACATCGGGAAATCTCGATTTTACCCCTGTTGACTTTTAGGAAGTCGCACTCCCCAAAATCCTCTCCTCACGCTCAACACATTGAGCTGAGTATCCGTGCGGGAATCTCGAATCCAGTACTTGTGTGACCCTCAATGGTTCAGGGATACAGCTAGCCGTGGGCCCACAACCATTGTGGCTCCGGAATCACAATTCCGGACTTGCCCATCGGATCATGGTAAGAGCGTCTAGCAACATCACCCCATGATCCCCTAAGTATCATTGATAGTGCATGCAAGAACCAGTTGGTCGTGGTTAGCGTACAGTACGGTCCTTTCAATCCATATATCCCGATCAGATCAACGACCATTGGTAAATCGAGAGTCGCTATAGATCCGATAGCTATGCGTACATCTTGGATATCGAATAGTGACATCGCGAGTGTAACTAGGTAAACACATTTACCTAAAACACTTCTAGTACTCTGGCCAGAGATTTATACACTATTATCCCCTCAGATAGCATAGGATATCCACGCATGTCTGCGAGCGGTGAATCCTCGACAACGATGCATCGACTCCTACATGCATCGGGGTCTCACCCAATCCCGACGCCTGGTGACCCCAAGTGAGTCGGCAAACGGGTCAAAGTGAGACGCCTATCATGTAGAGTCTCAATGACGTTTCGAGTCGTGAGGACTAATCAGTACAACCAAGACCTCGGATTTATCCACTCGACAAATGGTAACCACTTTGAAAGTCCGAACGAGGGTAGTTCGATAGATCACCAGGTCACTATCTATCTGCATGCTCAGAACATCACAATGTTCCCTACCAATGAAACATGGTACTTCGCATCGCAGATACTAGTCTCTAGCTCGGGCGGCCTTATCCTCATTTTGACGGCCCAATCGATTAGGAACATGTTCAGAATACACAGTGACTATTAGATGTGTTTCATGATAGCCGTTATACCCACTATCACATCTAACATACACTTCGGTGTATTCTAGGTATTTACTCAACGCAATTGTTAATCATTATACAACACAATGAAAGTAAAGAATGACATATAAATAAATGCGAATATCATATATAAAGATTGTTTCATACAAGAGTCTATAAACCCACACGCCACAAGTTGGATAGTTGGGCATCTACTATAACAATCTCCCACTTGTCCTAAAGCCAACTACTCATCAGACGCAGTCCCATTGTTTCGCGATGTTTTTCAAACAACGGTCCAGGCAAGGGCTTCGTAAGTGGATCAACAACGTTGTCTGCAGAGGCGACTCTCTCAACTGCTATGTCACCTCTAGCCACAATATCCCGGATTATGTGGTATTTCCTCAGTATGTGTTTGGATCTTTGGTGAGACCTAGGCTCCTTTGCTTACGCAACGGCACCCGTGTTGTCGCAATACACCGGGACTGGACCAACTCCATTAGGAATGACGCCCAACTCTTGGACGAAATTCCTTATCCAAACGGCCTCCTTAGCAGCAGCTGATGCTGCGATGTACTCAGCCTCAGTGGTTTCTCAACTGCTATAGTCACCTCTAGCCACAATATCCCGGATTATGTGGTATTTCCTCAGTATGTGTTTGGATCTTTGGTGAGACCTAGGCTCCTTTGCTTACGCAACGGCACCCGTGTTGTCGCAATACACCGGGACTGGACCAACTCCATTAGGAATGACGCCCAACTCTTGGACGAAATTCCTTATCCAAACGGCCTCCTTAGCAGCAGCTGATGCTGCGATGTACTCAGCCTCAGTGGTTGAATCCGCGATGGTGTCTTGCTTGGAACTCTTCCAAGAGACAGCACCACCATTGAGCATGAATACAAATTCAGAGGTAGATTTCGAATCATCCACGTCACACTGGAAGCTAGAATCAGTGTAGCCTTCCAGTTTCAGTTCACCACCCCCATAGACCATGAACATATTCTTAGTCCTTCGTAAGTACTTAAGAATATCCTTCACGGCCTTCCAATGCAATTGGCCGGGGTTGGCCTGGTAGCGGCTCGTGACACTCAGAGCATATGCGACATCCGGTCTAGTGGAGATCATGCCATACATAATACTACCTATTGCCGAGGCATATGGCACACGTGTCATACTCTCTATCTCCTCATCAGTCTTCAGACACATAGACTTAGATAGAGTGACCTCGTGGCACATAGGTAGGTGTCCTCTCTTGGACTCTTCCATAGAGAACATCTTAAGTATGGTATCGATGTAGGTAGCTTGGGTGAGTCCGAGCATCCGTTTCGACCTATCCCGATAGATATGTATTCCAAGAATATAGGATGCTTCACCCATGTCCTTCATCAAAAATCTACTAGACAACCATACTTTAGTTGACTGCAGCATTCCTACATCATTCCCAATGAGTAGAATGTCATCAACATAAAGTACGAGGAATGTCACAGCGCTTTTAACTACCTTCTTATACACACATGGCTCCTCCGGATTCTTGATGAAACCAAATTCCTTAATTGTTTCATCGAATCTCAGGTTCCAACTTTGCGATGCTTGTTTGAGATCGTAGATCGATCTCTGAAGCTTGCATACCTTATGCTCGCTTCCAACAGATGTGAAACCCTCAGGCTGCGTCATATAGATCTCTTCCTTAATGTTTCCTTTAAGGAACGCAGTTTTCACATCCATTTGCCATATCTCATAGTCGTACCATGCGGCTATGGCTAACAAAATTCTAATTGACTTGAACATTGCTACTGGCGAGAAGGTTTCATCATAGTCAACACCTTGCCTTTGAGTGTAACCTTTCGCGACCAGTCGTGCATTACCTTACCATCAGGCCCAAGTTTCCTCTTGTATACCTATTTGAGATCGTAGATCGATCTCTGAAGCTTGCATACCTTATGCTCGCTTCCAACAGATGTGAAACCCTCAGGCTGCGTCATATAGATCTCTTCCTTAATGTTTCCTTTAAGGAACGCAGTTTTCACATCCATTTGCCATATCTCATAGTCGTACCATGCGGCTATGGCTAACAAAATTCTAATTGACTTGAACATTGCTACTGGCGAGAAGGTTTCATCATAGTCAACACCTTGCCTTTGAGTGTAACCTTTCGCGACCAGTCGTGCATTACCTTACCATCAGGCCCAAGTTTCCTCTTGTATACCTATTTACACCCAATAGGAACGATTCCTTCGGGAGGGTTAACAAGAGTCCAAACTTGGTTAGCATGCATTGAGTCAAACTCAGACTGCATTGCTTCAAGCCACAAATTAGAATCAGCATCGGAAATTGCCTCCTTGAAAGTTCTTGGATCAGATCCAACAACTTTATCACCTTGATAATCTTCAAGGAGAAAACCATATCTCTCAGGAGCCCTAGGGACCCTTTCGGATCTCCTAGGTGCGACCATTTCTGGTACTGGCTCTGGAGGTGCAGGAGAATCACCTGGTACTTCGATTGGATCTCGAACCTCTTCGAGTTCTACTATTTTGCCCTTTCTATCAAGTAGAAATTCCCTTTCCATAAAGGTGGCATTCCTAGAAACAAACACTTTTGTTTCGCTGGGATAGTAGAAGTAGTATCCAATGGAATTCTTTGGATACCCAATGAAGTAGCACAATATGGATCTCGTATCCAGCTTATCTCCCACTGTCTGCTTCACGTAAGCAGGACATCCCCAAATCCTCATAAATGAGTACTTGGGTGGTTTGCCCATCCATATCTCATACGGAGTCTTGTCCACTGCCTTGGTGTGGACATTGTTCAACAACATTACCGTCGTTTCGAGCGCATAGCCCCAAAACGAGGTAGGAAGTTCAGTGAAGCTCATCATAGATCGAACCATGTCCAACAAGGTCCTATTATGACGCTCCGCTACACCATTGAGCTGTGGTGTGGCCGGAGGGGTCCACTGTGCGAGAATCCCATTCTATTTCAGATAGTCTTGAAATTCAACACTTAAGTATTCACCACCTCGATCAGATCGAAGTGCTTTAATACTTTTGCCTAATTGATTTTCTACTTCAGCCTTGAATTCTTTGAACCTTTCAAAGGATTCAGACTTGTACTTCATGAAGTACAAGTACCCATACCTAGAGTAATCATCGGTAAAGGTGATGAAGTATGTGTGACCATATTTAGTACCAATACTAAACGGGCAGCACACATCAGTATGGATCAAATCCAATAAGCCTTGAGCACGCTCACCCTTACCCATGAAGGGTTGCTTAGTCATCTTTCCCTTAAGAGAAGATTCACAAGTCGGTAGGGAGTTAATGTCTGACATATCAAACAAGTCACTCCTAACTAACTTGTTCATCCTACTTAGAGAAACATGACCTAGCCTAGCGTGCCAAAGCTGTGCTGGGTTCAAGTTATCGTGTTTCCTTTTAATCGTTGTTGTATGTGCTTCGACATCGCGAGTTGGAACGTCTTTCAATTTTAAGGTGTATAAATCGTTTTCGTGTTACCCAATTCCAATTAAACATTCATTCTTGTAAATATTGCAAATCGAATTAGCAAACATACAAGAATATCCATCACTATCAAGCATAGAAACAAAAATAATGTTTTTTATTAATTCGGGAGCAAATAAAACGTTTCTCAACAACAACTTAAAATCAGAAGACAGAAATAAATAAACATCTCCTATAGCTACTGCAGCAACCCTTGCTCCATTGCCAAGCCTCAAGTGGGTCTCACCCTCTCTAAGACGTCGGCTTCTTGTCATCACCTGCAAATCATTGCAGATATGAGATCCACATCCGGTATCAAGTACCCAAGAAGTCGAATTAAGAGACATATTTATTTCAATATACAACATACCTTTCGCAGTTCGCAACTGCTCGAGGTACTCCTTGCAGGTTTCTCAATAACAACTTAAAATCAGAAAACAGAAATAAATAAACATCTCCTATAGCAACAGCAGCAACTCTTGCTCCATTGCCTAGCCTCAAGTGGGTCTCACCCTCTCTAAGACGTCGACTTCTTGTCATCACAATCATTGCAGATGTGAGATCCACATCCGGTATCAAGTACCCAAGAAGTCGAACTAAGAGACATATTTATTTCAATACTTTTCAACGAGCCCAATCATACGAACCCCATGCTCGCGGACCGAAGTCCCATCACGCATGCGGCTCGTCATCAGCTCCTTGACGGCCGTGAACCTCTCATGTCGAGAGTTCTCCCCGTACAGCTCTTTGAGATGAAAAAGTATATCAGCAGCATACTTCGTCTTCTCAAAACACCGTTGCATTTCATTGGACATCGATGCCATCACATAGCACCGAGCTTTAACCTCGTTGTCCCACCATTTTTTAAGCGTTATCAGCTCCTCAGGGCTGATATCGGCAGGCGCTTCTTTCGGAGGACTCTTCTCTATCGCATAAAGAAGTTTCTCCGAAGCCAATACAAGATTGAGGTTGCGGAGCCAGTCTTGGTAGTTCAGACCGGTGAACCTGTTGCTATCCAGTATAGCAGCGAGCGGGTTTTTCATCGAAACCATTATATATGCAGTAATACTGAAAAGGAAAGCAGACATACATTACTAACTATATAAAAATAATCGCTAAGACATAAAACATGGTCGTTAAGTTTTATGAATTACCCTCCCACTATTTTAACGATTTCACCAATGAAATCGAGAAAACAGGTTTCTTTAGTGGGTACACGGAGCCCAATCAAGCAATCATGGACCCTAATAATATCAGTCATCCATGACCCTCAAAAGGTAGTTCCGATTGCAACCGGTGCAACCCCCATGTATTCACCTCACGTCCAGTAAGGGCCCAATAATATGACGCCGTTTACTATCACGTGTCAAGATGACCCATCAATGTCGAGTCGTGAAGTATGGTCCCCTTAATGTCCCCAATAATATGAGCCAACGTTAAATGGAGTTCCCACCGACTCACAACAGTTGTCAATGGCGTGAACAGCTTTTCGGCATACATGACCCCCTCAATAATATGAGCCGGGCCATGTATACGGGTAGCATCGACGTACACCCATTGTTGATGGAAGGTAGGGAAATTTAAACAGATTTAAATACCCTTTAGTTTATCGAATAAACATTTTATCTTGATATAAGTTTTAAATCATATTTAAAACGAGGGATTTTATTTTGAAAAACTTTGGTCTCATGCATTTATTTTAAATCAAATTTAAAACATGCAACCTGCGGATTCAATTTAAACTATATATCAACATATATAAATATTGGGATGATCGATCGCGAGAGCTATGCGGTCCATGGTTGCCAGCCCCGGACCTGGGTCCAATCCTAGAGGTAATGCAATATGCAATGCAATCCTATTACAATGCTTTCCGGCTTTACAGATCTTCGGTCTTCAATATCTTGATCGTCATTGTCCACCGTCTTCGGATGTCCTCCCACTAAATCTAGTAATTTACATTTAAATTAACTATGACAAATAAGGGATACATTTATCAAGGGGTGAGAACGGGCCACAAACAGGCCCACTTTAAATGATAATCAAAATATTTACAAACCGAATCACAAAAACCTATCGCATACACCTAACAAATTGGGCACGGCTCTCGATCATCCCAATCATGCAGATAATCTAATTAACATGCATAAATTAAATAATCCAATTATTTATCGCAAAATCATATTTTAATCATAAAATCGCATTTTATAATGAAATCGAATTTTGTCGATAAAATCAAATTTTTAATCAACAAAATTCATATTTAATTATAAAATCATATTTTATAATTGAAATCACATTTTTGCTAATTTTAATTATATCATATTGGGCTTAAAACAATTTTAGGCCCAAAAATCTCAAAATTTCAAAATCGACCAAAACGGGCCCGATATCGAATACCGGCCCGAAAACTTCACGGGCTGCCTGGGACAGGCCCGAACTAAACCCTAGAAGAATTCAGCCATCACGACATCGTCGGAGCTTCGCCGGAGCGGCGGCCGGCCGGCGGACGTCACCATGGAATTTTCGCGCGGAGCGAGTCAACGCACGCGACCGCGACAGGCGCGGCGTGCGACGCTGGATGCGCCAACCAGTGGCGCACCGTCCGGCCACCATTGCGCGACCTGTGTGCCAATTAACAGCCAGGAGTTTGGCCGCCAAGCGCGGTTGTGCGCGGCCAGCGAGCAGCAACTTTGCGCGTCCAGCGCGTCCTCCATTGTGTGTCCAGCGGCTGGTCTTCTCGCGTGAAGCTGCGCCAAGCGTCTGGCCACAACGCGAGAGAGAAGCGCCCATCGTCCGCAACCGTTGCGCTGGACATGGCCAGCGGTCGCGCGCCATGCGCGGCCAGTGCGCAGGAGCGTGCGCGGCGAGGAAGATGAGGCGCCGCCATGCGCGGCGGCGCCGTGGCCGATGCGATGTCGATTTTCGTTTAGATTCTGAAAATTGAAGGTTAGATACAATAAGGCAGCAATTATATTGATCAGATCCGAAAACCTTGGCTCTGATGCCACTGTTGTGTAGCCTCTGTGGATCCGGATCACGCCTCCCGGCGAGGCAACGGAAGAACAAAAATTGCCGTGAGACGATCAATACGATTTCAATAACAAACATGCAAACTATGACATTCATAGGGTGTTTTGTAGAATACCATGCTGGCAACTCGTGCCTGGCTCCGACCAGTTTCGCAAGGAAACCGGCACTTCACGGTAGACTGAGGTAGATAACGTCAATCAGGTCCACGATCGGATACGAGACTCCTTCGTCAGCCTGCACTAGAAGGCCTGACGAGATCGACGCGGACGGATTCTCCTCGTCAAGATTGGCCGGAACAATTTCCGGCGAAGAGAGGCGGCAGCGGGGGCGGCTTTTGGAAAGGAGGGAGGGCGGCGCACACTTGCTCTAGGTTTAGGGTTTGTATCAAGAGTTAAGTGATATGAGTTAATTATTCTAAGCCTATATTAAATAGACTTGGTGATGGATTTGGATCCGGCCCAATGGGCCCGGGTCCAACGGATGAACATTCAGTTCATCTCCATCACCGAGACTTCATCGTAACTCCGATCGCCTATCAGATCGGACGGATCGATTCAGTTTCCAAAACTGAATACTATGATCTGAAAAACCATTTTTCAGAACCCCAGTGCAAAATGACCGTTTTGCCCTTCAACATCGGGAAATCCCGATTTGACCCCTGTTGACTTTTAGGAAGTCGCACTCCCCAAAATCCTCTCCTCATGCTCAACACATTGAGCTGAGTATCCTTGCGGGAATCTCGAATCCAGTACTTGTGTGACCCTCAATGGTTCAGGGATACAGCTAGCCGTGGGCCCACAACCATTGTGGCTCCGGAATCACAATTCCGGACTTGCCTAACCAGCACGAGCTACAGTAACCTGCTGCTGCCAGTTTCTCCAAAATCAACGCTACGCTCAAAAATTCAGCAGGAACTTCATCCCTTTCGCAAAATCCCCACAACACACGAAAAACACCAATTAAAAAATCTGGACAATCCCAACTAGAGATCTAAATATTTCCAAATCAGATTTCATCAAAATTCGAATCTCCAGAAGTCTAAATTCTCAATTCTCGTGATTAATCTAGCTCAAAATCCGATTAATCACTAATTAGAAATCTGAATCCTCACAACCAAGACCTCGGACTTATCCATCGACAAATGGTAACCACTTGGAAAGTCCGAACGAGGGTAGTTCGATAGATCACCAGGTCACTATCTATCTGCATGCTCAAAACATCACAATGTTCCTACCAATGAAACATGGTACTTCGGATCGCAGATACTAGTCTCTAGCTCGGGCGGCCTTATCCTCATTTTGACGGCCCAATCGACTAGGAACATGTTCATAATACACAGTGACTATTAGATGTGTTTCATGATAGCCGTCATACCCACTATCACATCTAACATACACTTCGGTGTATTCTAGGTCTTTACTCAACGCAATTGTTAATCATTATACAACACAATGAAAGTAAAGAATGCCATATAAATAAATGCGAATATCATATATAAAGATTGTGTCATACAAGAGTCTATAAACCCACACGCCACAAGTTGGCTAGTTGGGCATCTACTCTAACAGGATCAAAGTCTTCTAGTGGACCTCCGTGAAGAAGGAAGAAGGGGAGATGTAGGATGTTATATCCGAACTTCCAGAAAGAAACAGCTGATTTATTTATTTACAGTATTCCGCATTTACTTTAGCACGCACATAATTTCTGATTACCTGTTTTAGCGAGTGTTTTAAAATTAGAGATCAGTTCTGGATACTTCCTCTTGGTATTTTTACTTCCAATCCAGATCTGTTCTCGGTGCTCTCTTTATTTACGTTCAAGAACATTGAGGTATTTCACCTCATTTTTGTCTGATCAGATCTCACGTCCCTTCGATTTGTCAAAGTGAGATCTGATCCTTTCCTAACAAGTGCTATCAGAGCAGGTTGTTTTTGAACGAGAATTTATTTTAAAACGCATGTGCTATCCTTGTTTTAAAGATTTTAAAAGTTTTTGAAAAGCTTATTTTATGAAGAAAATGTGTGAAATGATTTTTCAATTTCATGTTCTCTTTTGTCTAGCTGACACAGAATGCGCGAGTTCTGTGTGGATGCCAAGATCTTATTTTGGTTGGGGAAATTAAAAAGAATCTGGTAGTTCAGTTATCGTTTTTATCCAAATCTGAATAAATTAAGTGATTTAGTGGCACATGTTCTGTTTTGAAGCTAAAATTTATTTAAGTGCTCTGATGAGTTTTCAAAATCTGTTTATGCGGAAAAATTTCAGCTAGTGCTGTGTTTTTAAATGATTTGAGCTTACATTATAAAAGATATGGAGAGTATTGATTTTGGAATTGCAGAGCATTGTTCCAAAAGAACGTGCAGTAATATGTGTTCTGATGAGCTGACACAGATCTTGCGAGATTTGTGTGTATGCCAAGACCTTTAAATCTGTTATGGGATAGAGTTAAAGAGAAATGGAAGAGATTCTGTTAATTCCACTGTTATTTATCTTTTAATCTTTAATCATTTGAGCAATTTTTGGAGCACCATTTCAGTTTTGACCTTGTCTCTGTGTTTTGTCAAATCTGATAGTTTTTGCAATCGTATCAATGCGACAAAATGTTTTTAAGTTTTAAAACTCATCTTATGAAGTGTAAGGTGTGTAATGTATTTTGAATTTCAGATTTCATCTTCTATCGAGCTGAAATCTGTGTGTATGCAATTTTCTCTATTTCTGGTTGTGCTGATAAATAGCACATGGGACAGCGATTGAGAAACATGGAAGAAGTACTGTTAATTCAATTTACATTTATCTTCAAAGCTAATTAAATGAGAATTTTCATGTAGCATTCGATCAGTTCTTTCAAAATCACTTCATCTGTGCATATGGTTGTTCCCAAGCTGTTGTTTCTTTTCCAAAATTTGAAAAACTCCTGCTGTCATAGTTATTGCTGTGTAGGGAGAGTTTTATTTAAAATATTTCGGGAAAGACCAGATTTCGATCTCTTTTTGATTCCCACAAAAAGGGTGAGAATTTGTTAGATCATGAATTGGTTATTCCAAGTTTTGTGTAAATTAAAAAGGAAGAGATTGTTGGATCTGGATAACAGATCCAGATCTGAGTTTTGAATTACACAAAACTTGTTATTGTGTTTCTAATGTTTTTACTAAGTGTGCAGATGTTAGTTGGAAATACAACAAGATAGATCTGGACAGACGAGTGTTTATCAGAAAAGTTCACAGCTGGATTAGCAACGTAGACAGAAGATAAGAGTATTGAAGATTTCAGAAGTCGTGACGTCATCCAAGTTTATTGAAGATTTCAGAAGTCGTGACGTCATACAAACGTATTGAGCTTTTCAGATCTCGTGACGTCATTAAGAGTTTCGCAGAAGATAAGAGAATTAGAGATTTCAGATTCCGTGACGTCATCGAGAGCTGATCAGCAGTGAGATGTATCAGATCTTATACTGTAACTCAATCAGAGCTGATACTGTAGCAGACCAAGAGCTGAAAATAGAAAAACGCGATTTCGGAGGCCTAAATGAAGGATTTGGGCGAAAAGCGGCTTAGGTCATGAGCGAAGCTCGTGAGTCTTGCTCGTTGGACCGTTTCGGAGGAAATAGCACTGGTCTCATGCGAAAATGTGAAGTTTGATCAGATGTGAAGACAAGAGCAGTTGAGTCAGATGTTGAAGACAAGAGATCTGGATCCAGCTATGAACAAAAGAACGATTCAGATGTGAGGAGAAGTCTGGATCCAGCTATGAACAGAAAAGATGCAAGCAAAAGCTGATCAAAGATCAAAGCATATTCAGAAAACGACAAAAGCCTGCAAAGTAAGGGACACGAGAACAACTCTGTCGGTACTTTACAGAACACCTTTCAACGGGAAGAAACTTGTGTCCAACGGATTAATTTGTACAGAGGCTATTTATACAAGAAGAATTGATGATGATGATGATGTCTGCATAAAGAAAAACAGAGAGATTGATGATGAAACGATTTCGATTGACAGGAAGAAACACAAAAAGGTGAAGCAGTCGACCACCATGGAGAAGGAGCTAATTGCAAGTGTTGACTGCTGAACCTTATCAGCTTTGTAGAAGAACTTCCTTGTTGTGTGAGATTTAATATTCGAGAGTTGAGCGTTCACTGTAAAATCTCACACACACAGAGATTCACTCACACATATATATTGTTGGGGATCCGGATCTGCCCCCCGGCGAGGCAGCGGAAGAACAAGAAATAAACAGCCGGGAGACGATCAATACGAAAAATTCAATAACAGTTATCGACATACATAGGGGGTTCAAAACCACTACCTTGCTGGCACTTGTGCCTGGCTCCAACCGTAGTTACAATAACGTCTGCTCTTCTCGGTAGACTGCGGTAGATATCGCCAATCCGGTCCACGACCAGAACCGAGACTCCTTCGTCAGCCTGCACTAGAAGCACTAACGAATTCTGCACGAACGGATTCTCCTCGAAAAACTAGGCCGGAACGATTTCCGGCGAAGCGGCGGCGGCGGTGGGTGGCGCACGGCGGCGGCGTGAGGTAATTTGAAGAGAGGGGCGGCGGTTTGCACTTAGGGTTAGGTTTAGTTGTAACACTAGTTTTTTAGGTTAAGTCGAAGTTCTACATTAAATAGAATAGATGATGGATTTGGATCCGGCACAACGGGCCCGGGTCCAACGGATGAACATTCGTTTCATCTCCATCACCGAGACTTCACCGTAACTCCGATCGCCGATCAGATCGGACCGATCGACTCAGTTTCCGAAACTGAATAATATGATCTGAAAAACCGTTTTTCAGAACCCCAGTGCCAAATGACCGTTTTGCCCCTCAACAGCGGGAAACCTCGGTTTGACCCCTGTTGAATTTTAGGAAGTCGCACTTCCCGAAATCCTCTTCTCGTGCTCAACACATTGAGCTGAGTATCCGTGCGGGAATCTCGAATCTAGTACTTGTGTGAGCCTCCATGGTTCAGGGATACAGCTAGCCGTGGGCCCACAACCATTGCGGCTCCGGAATCACAATTCCGGACTTGCCCAACGGATCATGGTAAAGCGTCTAGCAACATCGCCCCATGATCCCCTAGGTATCACTGATAGTGCCTGCAAGAACCAGTCGGTCGTGGTTAGCGTACAGTACGGTCCTTTCAATCCATATATCCCGATCAGATCAACGACAATTGGTAAATCGAGAGTCGCTATAGATCCGATAGCTATGCATACATCTTGGAGATCGAATAGTGACATCGCGAGTGTAACTAGGTAAACACATTTACCTAAAACACTTCTAGTACTCTGGCCAGAGATTTATACACTATTATCCCCTCAGATAGCATAGGATATTCACGCATGTCTGCGAGCGGTGAATCCTCGACAACGATGCATCGACTCCTACATGCATCGGGGTCTCACCCAATCCTGACGCCTCATGACCCCAAGTGAGTCGGAAAACGGGTCAAAGTGAGACGCCTATCATGTAGAGTCTCAATGACGTTTCGAGTCGTGAGGACTAATCAGTACAACCAAGACCTCGGACTTATCCACTCGACAAATGGTAACCACTTGGAAAGTCCGAAGGAGGATAGTTCGATAGATCACCAGGTCACTATCTATCTGCATGCTCAGAACATCACAATGTTCCCTACCAATGAAACATGGTACTTCGCATCGCAGATACTAGTCTTGAACTCGGGCGGCCTTATCCTCATTTTGACGGCCCAATCGACTAGGAACATGTTCAGAATACACAGCGACTATTAGATGTGTTCCATGATAGCCGTCATATCCACTATCACATCTAACATACTGCTTAAGTGCATTCTAGGTCTTTACTCAACGCAATTGTAAATCATTACACACATAATGAAAGTAAAGAACGCCATATAAATAAATGCGAATATCATATATAAAGATTGTTTCATACAAGAGTCTATAAACCCACACGCCACAAGTTGGCTAGTTGGCATCTACTCTAACAATCTCCCACTTGCCCTAAAGCCAACTACTCATCAGACGCAGTCCCATTGTTTCGCGATGTTTTTCAAACAACGGTCCAGGCAAGGGCTTCGTAAGTGGATCAGCAACGTTGTCCGCAGAGGCGAAACCTATTTTGCTGAGGACTTCTAGCTACAGACAACTCGTGCTTGATTCCAATGTCATCCAGATAAGAGGATATTTTTAAATTTAAAAACTCTGTTCCTCTGTCACTCCTTATCCGGTTGACACTGCAAGATTGCTCATTTTGTAAACGTTTTAAAAGCTTGATCAGCTGGTCGGCAGTTTG
>KQ991056.1:30134-58611 GCA_001598015.1 Dorcoceras hygrometricum | reverse complement strand
CCACGCATGTCTGCGAGCGGTGAATCCTCGACAACGATGCATCGACTCCTATATGCATCGGGGTCTCACCCAATCCCGACGCCTGGTGACCCCAAGTGAGTCGGAAAATGGGTCAAAGTGAGACGCCTATCATGTAGAGTCTCAATGACGTTTCGAGTCGTGAGGACTAATCAGTACAACCAAGACCTCGGACTTATCCACTCGACAAATGGTAACCACTTGGAAAGTCCGAAGGAGGGTAGTTCGATAGATCACCAGGTCACTATCTATCTGCATGCTCAGAACATCACAATGTTCCCTACCAATGAAACATGGTACTTTGCATCGCAGATACTAGTCTCGAACTCGGGCGGCCTCATCCTCATTTTGACGGCCCAATCGACTAGGAACGTGTTCAGAATACACAGCGACTATTAGATGTGTTTCATGATAGCCGTCATACCCACTATCACATCTAACATACGCTTTAGTGCATTCTAGGTCTTTACTCAACACAATTGTAAATCATTACACACATAATGAAAGTAAAGAATGCCATATAAGAAAATGCGAATATCATATATAAAGATCGTTTGTACAAGAGTCAATAAAACCCACACGCCACAAGTTGGCTAGTTGGGCATCTACTCTAACAGAGTACTAGATGTGTTTTGGGTAAATGGGTTTGCCTAGTAACACACGCGATGTCACTATTTGTTCTCCAAGATGTATGCATGGATATTGGATCTCTAGCGACTCTCGATTTACCAATGGTCATTGATCTGATCGTGATATTTGTGTTTAAAGGACCGTATTGTACGCTAACCATGACCGACTGGTTCTTCCAGGCACTATCAGTGATACCTAGGGGATCATGGGGCGATGTTGCTAGACGCTTTACCATGATCCGATGGGTCAGTCCGAAAATGTGATTTTGGAGTCACAAATGTTGTGAGCCCACGGCTAGCTGTATCCCTGAACAATTGAGGGTCACACAAGTACTGGTTTCTCAATTCCCGCACGGAATTAAGCTCAATTTGTTGAGTATAGGAGGAGGAAAGATGGAAGTGCGACTTCCTAAAATTAAATAGGGTCAAAATGCAATTTCCCTAAGCTTGGGCTAGTTTGACTATCCTTGAAGCTTACAGGGGCCAAACTGCTATTTTGGATTAGGTGGTCCGAAAAATTGTTTTCACATCATAATGCTCAGTTTTGTACGCTATGTAGATCGGTCCAATCTGATCGTCGATCGGGATTATGATGGAGCCACAGTGATGGACTTGAAACCAATGTTCACCCTGGGCCTGGGCCCGACCCAAGCCCATTAGACTGGTTCAAGCCCATGGAAAATATATAAATAGGGGCCCTGGGGTATTCATTTGATTCGAACCAAAAGGTCCTCAGCTATATTCTCCCTTCCTCTCCTCTCCTCCCCACGCCGCCGCCGCCGTCGGACTTGTTTCGACTGTTTCGGTGAGGAGATTCTGTCCGTGAAATCTTCGTCGTGTTTTCCAGTGCAGACCGACGAAGGAATTGGGATTCCGGTCGTGGACCGGATTAGGAGGCCGACACATCCAACCGTTGAAGTTTCGATTTCCTCGTGAAATTGGTCGGAGCCAGGCGTCCAGACGCCAGCAAGGTACTGATCTAAACATACTTTGTATGTTTATATACTGATTTGCAGGTGTATTGACCGTTCCCGGGCTCAAAATTTTAAATCTTTCGCTGCGCCCCGGGAGCGGGATCCGGATCCGACGCTGCGTCCACATAGATCCCGTCCAAGCACGAACATGTTAAACTCTGTGTATGTAGCCTTTCTCACTGAGGCATAAAACAAGTGATTGAGTGAACACAACTGAGAGCTGGTGTAGATTCTAGGAGTTCAGATTTGGGCAATGAATAAGTCCCAAATATGATTGGGTCTGCAGATCAAAGTCTTCTAGTGGACCTTCCTGAAGAAGGAAGAAAGGGAGATGTAGGATGTTATATCCGAACTTCCAGAAACAAACAGCTGAGTTATTTATTTACAGTATTCCGCATTTACTTTAGCACGCATTGCATAATTTCTGATTACCGTTTTTAGCGAGTGTTTTAAAATTAGAGATCAGTTCTGGATACTTCCGCTTGGTATTTTTACTGCCAATCCAGATCTGTTCTCGGTGCTCTCTTTATTTACGTTCAAGAACATTAAGGTATTTCACCTCATTTTTTGTGTGATCAGATCTCACGTCCTTTCGGTTTCTCAAAGTGAGATCTGATCCTTTCCTAACAAGTGGTATCAGAGCAGGTTGTTTTTGAACGAGCATTTATTTTAAAACGCATGTGCTATCCTTGTTTTAAAGGTTTTAAAAGTTTTTGAAAAGCTTATTTTATGAAGAAAATGTGAGAAATGATTTTTGAATTTCATGTTCTCTTTTGTCGAGCTGACACAGAATGCACGAGTTCTGTGTGTATGCCAAGATCTTATTTTTGTTGGGCTGTTTCAGCACATGGGACAAAATAAGAGAAATGAAAGAGAATCTGGTAGTTCAGTTAACGTTTTTATCCAAATCTGAATAAAATAAGTGATTCGGTAGCACGTGTTCTGTTTTGAAGCTAAAATTTATTTAAGTGCTCTGATGAGTATTCAAAATCTGTTTATGCGGAAAAATTTCAGTTGGTGCTGTGTTTTTACATGATTTGAGCTTACATTAAAAGATTGGGAGAGTAATGATTTTGGAATTGCTGAGCATTGTTCCAAAAGAACGTGCAATAATATGTCTTCTAATGAGCTGACACATATCTTGCGAGATTTGTTTGTATGCCAAGACCTTTAATTCTGTTATGGGACAGAGTTAAAGAGAAATGGAAGAGATTCTGTGAATTCCACTGTTATTTATCTTTTAATCTTTAATAATTTGAGCAATTTTTGGAGCACCATTTCAGTTTTGACCTTGTCTCTGTGTTTTGTCAAATCTGATAGTTTTTGCAATCGTATCAATGTTACAAAATGCCAAGACCTTTAATTCTGTTATGGGACAGAGTTAAAGAGAAATGGAAGAGATTCTGTGAATTCCACTGTTATTTATCTTTTAATCTTTAATAATTTGAGCAATTTTTGGAGCACCATTTCAGTTTTGACCTTGTCTCTGTGTTTTGTCAAATCTGATAGTTTTTGCAATCGTATCAATGTTACAAAATGTTTTTAAGTTTTAAAACTCATATTATGAAGTGTAAGGTGTGTAATGTATTTTGAATTTCAGATTTCATTTTCAGATTTCATCTTCTATCGAGCTGAAATCTGTGTGTATGCCATTTTCTCTATTTCTGGTTGTGTTGATAAATAGCACATGGGACAGCGATTGAGAAACATGGAAGAAGTACTGTTAATTCAATTTACATTTATCTTCAAATCTGAATAAATGAGAATTTTCATGTAGCATTCAATAAGTTCTTTCAAAATCACTTCATCTGTGCATATGGTTGTTCCCAAACTGTTTTTTCTTTTCCAATATTTGAAAAACTCCTGCTGTCATAGTTATTGCTGTGTAGGGAGAGTTTTATTTAAAATATTTAGGGAAAAACCAGATTTCGATCTCTTTTTGATTCCCACAAAAAGGGAGAGAATTTGTTAGATCATGCATTTGTTATTCCAAGTTTTGTGTAAATCAAAAAGGGAGAGATTGTTGGATCTGGACAACAGATCCAGATCTGAGTTTTGAATTTCACAAAACTTGTTATTGTGTTTCTAATGTTTCTACTAAGTGTGCAGATGTTAGTTGGAAATACAACAAGAGAGATATGGACAGACGAGTGTTTATTAGAAAAGTTCACAGCTCGATTAGCAACGTAGATAGAAGATAATCGTATTGAATATTTTAGAAGTCGTGACGTCATCCATGTTTATTGAAGGTTTCAGAAGTCGTGACGTCATACAAACGTATTGAGCTTTTCAGATCTCGTGACGTCATTAAGAGTTTCGCAGAAGATAACAGAATTGAAGATTTCAGATTCCGTGACATCATCGAGAGCTGAGCAGCAGTGAGATGTATCAGATCTTATACTGTAACTCAATCAGATCTGATACTATAGCAGGCCAAGAGCTGAAAATAGAAAAATGAGATTTCGGAGGCCTAAACGAAGGAATTTGGGCGAAAAACGGCTTAGGTCACGAGTGAAGCTCGTGAGTCTTGCTCATTGGACCGTTTCAGAGGGAATAGCACTGGTATCATGCGAAAATGTGAAGTTTGATCAGATGTGAAGGCAAGAGCAGTTGAGTCAAATGTTGAAGACAAGAGATCTGGATCCAGCTATGAACAGAAGAACGATTCAGATGTGAGGAGAAGTCTGGATCCAGCTATGAACAGAAGAGATGCAAGCAAAAGCTGATCAAAGATCAAAGCATATTCAGAAGACGACAAAATCCTGCAAAGTAAGGGACACGAGGACAACTCTGTTGGTACTTTACAGAACACCTTTCAACTGGAAGAAACTTGTGTCCAACGGATTAATTTGTACAAAGGCTATTTATACAAGAATAATTGATGAATATGATGATGTCTGCATATAGAAAAACAGAGAGATTGATGATGCAACAATTTCGATTGACAGGAAGAAACACAGAAAGGTGAAGCAGTCGACCACCATAGAAAGGAGCTAATTGCAAGTGTTGACTGCTGAACCTTATCAGCTTTGTAGAAGCACTTGCTTGTTGTGTAAGATTTAATATTTCAGAGTTGAGCGTTCACTGTAAAATCTCACACACACAGAGATTCACTCACACATATATATACGAGAGATGTACGAAACAGAATAGTGAGTGAATCAAAACCACCAACCAAACACCAGATCCTACCAAGCACGAAGACGTTAAACTCTGTGTATGTAGCCTTTATCAATGAGGGATAAAAGAAGTGATTGAGTGAACACAAGCTGAGAGCTGGTCTAGATTCTAGGAGTTTAGATTTGGGCAACGAATAAGTCCTAAATCTGATTGGGTCTACGGATCAAAGTCTTCTAGTGGACCTTCCTGAAGAAGGAAGAAGGGGAGATGTAGGATGTTATATCCGAACTTCCAGAAACAAACAGCTGAGTTATTTATTTGCAGTATTCCGCATTTACTTTAGCACGCAATGCATAATTTCTGATTACCTGTTTTAGCGAGTGTTTTAAAATTAGAGATCAGTTCTGGATACTTCCGCTTGGCATTTTTACTGCCAATCCAGATCTGTTCTCGGTGCTCTCTTTATTTACGTTCAAGAACATTGAGGTATTTCACCTCATTTTTGTCTGATCAGATCTCACGTCCCTTCGATTTGTCAAAGTGAGATCTGATCCTTTCCTAACAAGTGGTATCAGAGCAGGTTGTTCTTGAACGAACATTTATTTTAAAACGCATGTGCTATCCTTGTTTTAAAGGTTTTAAAAGTTTTTGAAAAGCTTATTTTATGAAGAAAAGGTGAGAAACGATTTTTGAATTTCATGTTCTCTTTTGTCGAGCTGACACAGAATGCGCGAGTTCTGTGTGGATGCCAAGATCTTATTTTGGTTGGGCTGTTTTCATCACGTGGGACAAAATAAGAGAAATGAAAGAGAATCTGGTAGTTCAGTTATCGTTTTTATCCAAATCTGAATAAATTAAGTGATTCAGTAGCACGTGTTCTGTTTTGAAGCTAAAATTTATTTAAGTGCTATGATGAGTTTTCAAAATCTGTTTATGCGGAAAAATTTCAGCCGGTGCTATGTTTTTAAATGATTTGCGCTTACATTGTAAAAGATTGGGAGAGTAATGATTATGGAATTTCAGAGCATTGTTCCAAAAGAACGTGCAGTAATATGTCTTCTGATGAGCTGACACAGATCTTGCGAGATTTGTGTGTACGCAAAGACCTTTAATTCTATTATGGGACAGAGTTAAAGAGAAATGGAAGAGATTCTGTGAATTCCACTGTTATTTATCTTTTAATCTTTAATAATTTGAGCAATTTTTGGAGAACCATTTAAGTTTTGACCTTGTCTCTGTGTTTTGTCAAATCTGATAGTTTTTGCAATCGTATCAATGCTACAAAATGTTTTTAAGTTTTAAAACTCATATTATGAAGTGTAAGGTGTGTAATGTATTTTGAATTTCAGATTTCATCTTCTATCGAGCTGAAATCTGTGTGTATGCCATTTTCTCTATTTCTGGTTGTGCTGATAAATAGCACATGGGACAGCGATTGAGAAAAATGGAAGAAGTACTGTTAATTCAATTTACATTTATCTTCAAATCTGAATAAATGAGAATTTTCATGTAGCATTCGATCAGTTCTTTCAAAATCACTTCATATGTGCATATGGTTGTTCCCAAACTGTTTTTCTTTTCCAAAATTGGAAAAACTCCTGCTGTCATAGTTATAGCTGTGTAGGGAGAGTTTTATTAAAATATTTAGGGAAAGACCAGATTTCGAACTCTTTTTAATTCCCACAAAAAGGGAGAGAATTTGTTAGATCATGCATTTCTTATTCCAAGTTTTGTGTAAATAAAAAAGGGAGAGATTGTTGGATCTGGATAACAGATCGAGATCTGAGTTTTGAAATACACAAAACATGTTATTGTGTTTCTAATGTTTCTATTAAGTGTGCAGATGTTAGCTTGAAATACAACAAGAGAGATCTGGACAGACGAGTGTTTATCAGAAAAGTTCACAGCTCGATTAGCAACGTAGACAGAAGATAAGCGTATTGAAGATTTCAGAAGTCATGACGTCATCTAAGTTTATTGAAGATTTCAGAAGTCATGACTTCATACAAACGTATTGAGCTTTTCAGATCTCGTGACGTCATTAAGAGTTTCTTAGAAGATAAGAGAATTGAAGATTTCAGATTCCGTGACGTCATCGAGAGCTGAGCAGCAGTGAGATGTATCAGATCTTATACTGTAACTCAATCGGATCTGATATTGTAGCAGACCAAGAGCTGAAATTAGAAAAACGCGATTTCGGAGGCCTAAACGAAGGAATTTGGGCGAAAAGCGGCTTAGTTCACGAGCAAAGCTCGTGAGTCTTGTTCGTTGGACCTTTTCGGAGGGAATACCACTGGTCTCATGTGAAAATGTGAAGTCTGATAAGATGTGAAGACAAGAGAAGTTGAATCAATGTTGAAGACAAGAGATCTGGATCCAGCTATGAACAGAAGAACGATTCAGATGTGAGGAGAAGTCTGGATCCAGCTATGAACAGAAGGGATGCAAGCAAAAGCTGATCAAAGATCAAAGCATATTCAGAAGATGACAAAAGCCTGCAAAGTAAGGGACCCGAGAACAACTCTGTCGGTACTTTACAGAACACCTTTCAACGGGAAGAAACTTGTGTCCAACGGATTAATTTGTACAGAGGCTATTTATACAAGAAGAATTGATGATGATGATGATGTCTGCATAAAGAAAAACATAGAGATTGATGATGCAACGATTTCGATTGATAGGGAGAAACACAGAAAGGTGAAGCAGTCGACCACCATGGAGAAGGAGCTAATTTCAAGTGTTGACTGCTGAAACTTGTCAGCTTTGTAGAAGCACTTCCTTGTTGTGTGAGATTTAATATCCGAGAGTTGAGCGTTCACTGTAAAATCTCACACACACAGAGATTCACTCACACATATATATATGAGAGTACGAGAGATGTGTGAAACAGAATAGTGAGTGAATCAAAACCACAAACCAAACACCAGATCCCGTCCAAGCACGAAGACTTTAAACTCTGTGTATGTAGCCTTTCTCACTGAGAAATAAAAGAAGTGATTGAGTGAACACAACTGAGAGCTGGTGTAGATTCTAGGAGTTCAGATTTGGGCAAAGAATAAGTCCCAAATTTGATTGGGTCTGCGGATCCAAGTCTTCTAGTGGACCTTCCTGAAGAAGGAAGAATGGAAGATGTAGGATGTTATATCCGAACATCCAGAAACAAACAGCTGAGTTATTTATTTACAGTATTCCGCATTTACTTTAGCACGCATTGCATAATTTCTGATTACCTGTTTTAGCGAGTGTTTTAAAATTAGAGATCAGTTCTGGATACTTCCACTTGGTATTTTTACTGCCAATCCAGATCTGTTCTCGGTGCTCTCTTTATTTACGTTCAAGAACATTGAGGTATTTCACCTCATTTTTTGTCTGATCAGATGTCACGTCTCTTCGATTTGTCAAAGTGAGATCTGATCCTTTCCTAACAAGTGGTATCAGAGCAGGTTGTTCTTGAACGAGCATTTATTTTAAAACGCATGTGCTATCCTTGTTTTAAAGGTTTTAAAAGTTTTTTAAAAGCTTATTTTATGAAGAAAATGTGAGAAATGATTTTTGAATTTCATGTTCTCTTTTGTCGAGCTGACACAGAATTCGCAAGTTCTGTGTGGATGCCAAGATCTTATTTTGGTTGGGCTGTTTTCATCACGTGGGACAAAATAAGAGAAATTTCATGTTCTCTTTTGTCGAGCTGACACAGAATTCGCAAGTTCTGTGTGGATGCCAAGATCTTATTTTGGTTGGGCTGTTTTCATCACGTGGGACAAAATAAGAGAAATGAAAGAGAATCTAGTAGTTCAGTTATCGTTTTTATCCAAATCTGAATAAATTAAGTGATTCAGTAGCACGTGTTCTGCTTTGAAGCTAAAATTTATTTAAGTGCTCTGATTAGTTTTCAAAATCTGTTTATGCGGAAAAATTTCAGCCGGTGCTATGTTTTTTAATGATTTGAGCTTACATTGTAAAAGATTGGGAGAGTAATGATTTTGGAATTGCAGAGAATTGTTCCAAAAGAACGTGCAGTAATATGTCTTCTGATGAACTGACATAGATCTTGAGAGATTTGTGTGTATGCAAAGACCTTTAATTCTATTATGGGACAGAGTTAAAGAGAAATGGAAGAAATTCTATGAATTCCACTGTTATTTATCTTTTAATCTTTAATAATTTGAGCAATTTTTGGAGCACCATTTCAGTTTTGACCTTGTCTCTGTGTTTTGTCAAATCTGATAGTTTTTGCAATCGTATCAATGTTACAAAATGTTTTTAAGTTTAAAAACTCATATTATGAATTGTAAGGTGTGTAATGTATTTTGAATTTCAGATTTCATCTTCTATCGAGCTGAAATCTATGTGTATCCATTTTCTCTATTTCTGGTTGTGCTGATAAATAGCACATGGGACAGCGATTGAGAAAAATGGAAGAAGTACTGTTAATTCAATTTACATTTATCTTCAAAATCTGAATAAATGAGAAATTTCATGTAGCATTCGATTAGTTCTTTCAAAATCACTTCATCTGTGCATATGGTCGTTCCCAAACTGTTTTTTCTTTTCCAAAATTGGAAAAACTCCTGCTGTCATAGTTATTGCTGTGTAGGGAGAGTTTTATTAAAATATTTAGGGAAAGACCAGATTTCGATCTCTTTTTTATTCCCAAAAAAAGGGAGAGAATTTGTTAGATCATGCATTTGTTATTCCAAGTTTGTGTAAATAAAAAATGGATGGTTGCTTAGCGTGGATGACGTAAGCATTGCTGGTTTGAGTTTGTGGGTGGAAATCTGTTGGCAGATCCCATGACGTCAGCATCGCGTGGTTGCTTAGCGTGGATGACGTAAGCATTGCTGGTTTGAGTTTGTGGGTGGAAATCTGTTGGCAGATCCCATGACGTCATCATCGCGTGTCTGTGTAGTGGGGATGACGTAAGCGTTGCTGTGTATAGATCTGGTAGTTGGCGAGAAGTTCTTTACGCCGTCGTTTTATGAAGTTTGGTCTGAGATCGGGTATAGCGAGCAGATTTGATGACGTGTGCATTTTCTCCCGTTACGTTGTATAGAAGATATGCTTAGCTAAGCAGTTTGCTTCCGTTGTGGGCGCGCGACTGGTGTAGCGAACAGATTTGGTGACGTAAACAGTTTTCCCCGTGGTCCAATGCGGCGTCGTTTTGGGTCTTGTTGTTGGTTTAGCGCGCGGTTGATGAGGTCTGTTTCTGTCGGTGCATGTTCTTTTAATTTAAACAGATCTCTCTCGCACCTATAAATTAAGATCTCTTTCACCCTATACCTTTTGTAGAGGCTGTTGTTAGCTGGAGCAAAAGCACGAAGTTGCTGTTCGTGTTCGTACGTTTTGAAGTTGCAGGTAGCTTTTGAATTAGCTTCGAGATCTTTTTCCTAGCCTTTATATTAGCTTCCTGTTAAGTTGTATGGGTTAGATTGAGAGCTGGCTTTAGTATTTAAACTCCAGCCGTGAGCTTTATTAGCAACCCATTGGATTTATGTTCTGTATGCCGTGTGTTTAGCAGGCTTTTACCAGAGTCTTCGGGATTTCTCGCAGTGTTATTGTTGCTCAGTATAAGGTACGGATTTGAGCTTTTATTACAGCGAGATTATGGATTGGATGAATGGTAGTCGCTGGGATGTGGATTAGCCGTGCCTGCTGGTTGTGTTCTGTTGAGAATTGTGTATGCTATTTGTGTATTTGCTGCGTTGCATATGTTTATATGCCTGCATCCCCGCTGTTGCATACACGCATGGTATTCCTTTCCAGTTTTGGTAGTCCTTGTTGCATTGTTATTGTTTTCTTACCAGGATGTGAGGGCGAGCGGCTATACCGCACTCTCATCTCCCTGCTGGGATCGTAGCCACCATGCGCCTAGTGGTTAATTACCACAGTTCATGGGCGAGGCAACAGCAGGTCGAGTTGTTTGATGCATCCGGTAAGTGGGTGTAGTATCATGACGAGTGGCTCATTACCACACTGTGAACTCACCTCGTGGCCACTGTAAGTTGTCGATGTTTCTTGGAGCTATGTTTGAGTTCCTTAGCTCCCTTGTGGGTCGAGCTTTCCATTGTTCCTTGGCGTCTCATGCATATCACCTGCACTTTATTCCTTGCTGTTATTTCTGTTGTATTATTGCTCTCCGTACTGGGGTTTGACCCCATGTCCCTCCGGGGCTTGGTTGTTTCTTTGTTGCGTTTTTTTCAGGAAACCCAGGTTCTACAGCTGGTCGTGGTTTCAACCCAGCTGGGGGTGCCCCGGGAGGTGGCTAGTGTGTCCCAGTAGCATATAGCATATATATATATGTATCAGTTAGCCAGGGGGATGCCCTGTGCTTTGTTGTTGTACCCATAGGGGAGTCTGATACATGTTTGGATTATGTATGCTTTGTTGTTGATTGTTTTATGACTTGGGAAAACTTATTTTAAGTATTGTGGTATTTTAAATTATATGTTTTAAACCGTCGGGCCTAAAAGCGAAAATTTTATCCACTTTTTGATAGCTTCCGCATGTGTTTATCTAATTATGAGCACGAGGCCTGACATTGTTGGATCTGGATAACAGATCAAGATCTGAGTTTTGAAATACACAAAACATGTTATTGTGTTTCTAATGTTTCTACTAAGTGTGCAGATGTTAGCTTGAAATACAATAAGAGAGATCTGGACAGACGAGTGTTTATCAGAAAAGTTCACAGCTGGATTAGCAACATAGACAGAAGATAAGCGTATTGAAGATTTCAGAAGTCGTGACGTCATCCAAGTTTATTGAAGATTTCAGAAGTCGTGACGTCATACAAACGTATTGAGCTTTTCAGATCTCGTGACGTCATTAAGAGTTTCGCAGAAGATAAGAGAATTGAAGATTTCCGATTCCGTGACGTCATCGAGAGCTGAGCAGCAGTGATATGTATCAGATCTTATACTGTAACTCAATCAGATCTGATACTGTAGCAGACCAAGAGCTGAAAATAGAAAAACACGATTTCGGAGGCCTAAGCGAAGGAATTTGGGCGAAAAGCGGCTTAGGTCACGATAAAAGCTCGTGAGTCTTCCTCGTTGGACCGTTTCGGAGGGAATAGCACCGGTCTCATGCAAAAATGTGAAGTCTGATCAGATGTGAAGACAAGAGAAGTTGAGTCAGATGTTGAAGACATGAGATCTGGATCCAGCTATGAACAGAAGAACGATTCAGATGTGAGGAGAAGTCTGGATCCAGCTATGAACAACGAGAAGAAACTTGTGTCCAACAGATTAATTTGCACAGAGGCTATTTATACAAGAAGGATTGATGAAGACGATGATGTTTGCATAAAGAAAAATAGAGAGAATATGATGCGACGATTTCGATTGACAGGAAGAAATACAGAAAGGTGAAGCAGTCGACCACCATGGAGAAGGAGCTAATTTCAAGTGTTGACTGCTGAACCTTGTCAGCTTTGTAGAAGCACTTCTTTGTTGTGTGAGATTTAATATTCGAGAGTTGAGCGTTCGCTGTATAATCTCACACACACAGAGATTCACTCACAAATATATATACGAGAGATGTGTGAAACAGAATAGTAGTGAATCAAAACCAAAAACCAAACACCAGATCCCGTCCAAGCACGAAGACGTTAAACTCTATGTATGTAGCCTTTATCACTGAGGCATAAAAGAAGTGATTGAGTGAACACAGCTCAGAGCTGGTGTATATTCTAGGAGTTCAGATTTGGGCAATGAATATGTCCCAAATCTAATTGGGTCTGCGGATCAAAGTCTTCTTGTGGACCTTCCTGAAGAATGAAGAAGGGGAGATGTAGGATGTTATATCCGAACTTCCAGAAACAAACAGCTGAGTTATTTATTTACAGTATTCCGCATTTACTTTAGCATGCATTGCATAATTTCTGATTACCTGTTTTAGCGAGTGTTTTAAAATTAGATATCAGTTCTGGATACTTCGGTTTGGTTTTTTTACTGCCAATCCAGATCTGTTCTCGGTGATCTTTTTATTTACGTTCAATACTTACTGGAAATCAGATCCCGAAGGAAAACTCATCAAATCACTCTAAAATCGACGCAGATCTCACCCGATAGAAACCAGTAACTCAAAGCTAAACAGCCCTTTGCCAAATCGGGAAATCACCAACCAGATTCGACCAAAACTCTCAAATCTGAAATTAGGTAATCACATCTCCCATGATCAATTCTTAACCAATTCTGAATTAACGACTTAATCGATAATTACCGAATCTCAATCCTCACACTCGGGACTCCACACATACTTCGCATTCTTCTTGGTCAAGGCTGTCAAGGGCACTGAAAAGAAGATAAGCCCTTGATAAACTCACGATAATAACCTTCCAAGCCCAAGAAACTGCGAATCTCCGCTGCATACCTTGGAATCCCCCAGTTCTGCACTGCCTCCACCTTCGATGGGTCGACTGAAATCCCATCTATAGATACAAGATAAGCCCTTGATAAACTCACGATAATAACCTTCCAAGCCCAAGAAACTGCGAATCTCCGCTGCATACCTTGGAATCCCCCAGTTCTGCACTGCCTCCACCTTCGATGGGTCGACTGAAATCCCATCTATAGATACAATGTGACCCAAGAATGCCACCTGCTCCAGCCAAAACTCGCACTTGCTGAACTTGGCATATAATATGTGCTCCCTCAAAGTCTGCAAAGCCGTCTGCAGGTGCTGCCTATGCTCCTCCAAGCTCCTCAAATAGACCAGGATGTCGTCGATGAACACAATGATGAACTGGTCTAGATACTGCCTGAATACCCTGTTCATCATATACATAAAAATCGCTGGGGCATTCGTCAGGCCAAACGGCATCACCAAGAACTCGTAGTGGCCGTATCATGTCCTAAAAGCAGTCTTGGACACGTCCTCCTCTCTAACTCTGTCAGGCCCAATGCTAATCTGTCAGGCCTCGTGCTCACATCAGAAACAAAAATACAAACACATGCGGAAGCTACTAAAAAGCGGGTAAAATTTTTGCTTTTGGCCTGACGGTTTTTAAAACAATATAAATTAAAGTACGACAATACTCAAAATAGATATCCCAGTTTAATAAAACCACCACAACAAGCGGTACAGCATAAACATGTATCAAACACCTGGTAACAACCACAAGATACAACAAAACACAACAAAAGCACAGGGCATCCCCTGGCTAACCATACTGATACATATAAATATGTTATACGCTACTTGGATACTCTAACCACCTCCTGAGGCACCTCCAGCTGGATATAAGCCACGAACAGCTGTAGAACCTGAACAACAAAACAGGCAAGGAAAAAAAACCAAGCCCCAGCGGGACATGGGGTCAAACCCCAGTACGGAGAGCAACCGAAACAGCTAAAGAAAAGCATAAGATAAAATGCAGATGCTATGCATGAGACACCGGACAACAGCTGAAGGCTACAACCGAAAAAGGAGCCAAGGAACTCAAACATAGCTGCACAAGATCTGCAACGAACAGTGGCCACGGGGTGTGTTCAAAGTGTGGTAATGAGCCACTCGCCTTGACACTACACCCAAATACCAGATGCATCAAACAACTCAACCTTCCGTTGCACAACTCATGAACTGTGGTAGTTAACCACTCGGCGCATGAGGGTTAAAAAATCCCAACAGGGAGATGAGAGTGCGGCATCGCCGCTCGCCCTCGCATCCTGGTAAAAAAACAACAGCGCAATAAAACAAGATACGAGACAACAACACAATGCACAATACGGCTGAGATCTGAAATGCAAGTGATATAATGCGTGTATGCACATAACAGCAGGCAGTAAACACTGGCAGCAATACACGAAACAACAATCAGCCATCACTGCATTTATCCATGCCAAACCTCACTTTTTAATAAGCTCAACTCGTACCTTAATTCTGTGCAACGATTACCACAACAAGAGTCCCGAGAATTCTGGTTTAGACCTGCTAAACACACAACGCACAAAACATAAATCTCATGGGACACGGCACAGAACTCACGGCTGGGAGTTATATACTCAAACCAGCTATCATCCTACTCAACAACTCAACAGGAAGCTCAATAACAAAGCTCTAAGGTAAGATCTTATCACTAAATCGAAAGGCTACCTGCACAGCGAACGCAAGGCCGAAGGAAGCACTTCGCGATCTTACTTCCAGCTAACAACAGCTCCCAAAGAGTGGTATAGGATGAAAGAGCTTCTCAAGAGGAGTGCAACGCTACCTCAAACGTCCAAAAAGGTTGCCGGAAACGACGGGGATTCGTCGGAGAAACTCACGTTGAACAGTGTTCTAGGGTTCGAAGCGAAGAACATCAATCGGGAGAAAATATCGCTAAGTATGGAATCTCATAATCCAGTCGAATACCAAGTCTTCTAATATATATACACTTCACACCAGCTGACAGCAGCAAGAGCTAGTTCCACCGACAAAACCAGCAGTTGCATTGTTCCACAAACCAACGGCTGGATATGCGCTACAACAGATTCCTACTGCTGGACACTAAAACTGCCAACATCTGAAAAACCCAACGGCTGGATTTCTCAAACAACGCTAAGCAAAACGACGTCGCATCAACTTAACCAAACGACGTCGCATCAACTTAACCAAAACGACGTCGCATCAAATTAACCAAACTTAACCCAAAATTATATACAAACCTTCCAAATGACATCTGAACATCCAGAAATCTTTAAAACCCGATTAATCCAACAATTAATCTCTTATTAATTTCAGGTCTCACATAATCCACAAGGATTTGAGCACAAATAAGCACATAATCACGAAAGCGTAAAACAGGGCTTAAAAATTTATTCGAAATAATTTGGGCCTGAACTCAAATCGTCATTCAAAATATTCATAATCAAAATACGAGTTAACTCGAAACTCATACGACAACCGGTAACAACAAATAATAAACAACAACGATCCCCAAAATACATAAAGACTCAGGGCATCCCCTGGTTCAATACATAATAAAATAAACTGGGACTCAAGGGAACGGGGATCGACCAGCTGGCACTCCACTCTATCCAACCTGGTTACCTGAAGATCCTGCAAATGGGCAACACAGACCCAAGAAACACAAAAGCATGAAAAGAAAAATACGAGGTCAAGCCTCAGTACGAAGATCCATCTAAAACAGCAAATCATGCCACATACTATAAATCAAGTTATGAAATGCATGAGGCTGTCAAAGTAATCGGGTATCTAGACCAGTGTATCAACTGGAAAATCATCTCAGTCGAGCCTCTATACCCGCACAGTGTATCAACCGGGGAAATCATCGGTCCGTGATCATCGAGGCCCGTCAGCCTATATCACAGCTCGGTGGTACTCAGACACGACGACTCAGTCGGTCACCACTCCGATGATAGCGTTGGACCTCTCAGGCATGACAAATCAGTTTGCCGGTCACAACGTGGCTCTCAATCAGGTCATCAATCAATCGGAAGGCTCAATATGTATGCATGTATGCCAAGAAATTCCTATCTGATTTCTACATGCATAATTCACGCAAAACAGAATATAAAATCAACTAATTCATCAAATCTGTTTCACGTAAAACACATAAACAGCTCATCAGATCTCATAACCCGAATTATACACATGTTCATGCTCATATCTGTTTACAGCTGCTCAATTCGTACCTCACAGCTACTGATTCTACCTCAACAGATTTCTCAAAAGCACGACAGTTCCAACCGGCGCAATTCAGCTTTCTCCTGGCTTCCTCAACCACGGCAGAAACCTCTTAAGACCTTAAATTCAAAAGCTGTTACAACATAGGAGAACCAAAGCTCCAAAAATCATGAAGCTACACGAACTCGACAGCCACGTCGCGATCCTCTCCAAGGTCGATTCAAGCCTCCTAGTTGTTATCAATCGAAAGAGAAACTCGAGAGGAGTCCAGCTCCACCTAACTTGTTCCAAACGACGGCGGGAATCAACGGCAAACGACGGAAATAGGCTACGGATGAACAGTTCCGAAGGAGGGTTTCAAATGAGAAGATAGGAAATTTCGGGTGAAAAATGACCAAGTGTTCATCTCTACTTAGCATATAAATTCACCAGCCACCGACTTAAACAGATTCCTTCACCAAAATCATCTTCTGGTACTGATCAGATCCCTCGCATCAAATCCTAGCGCCAAACAGATCTCTCGAACCTGAAACCAGCGCTCACATATCCATCAGATCTCTCAGCGCTAACGCTAAACCAGTGAAACAAGTCAAAACCACGACGTAACACGGTTCGCGCTAACTAACTCAAAACGGCGTCGCTGGCACGACATCTGAAACAATACTAGCGCTCTTCACTGATCAGATCTCTCCATGCCTTGCTAAGGCACTACATCAAACGACGTCGCTACAACTTATCGAAAGGACGTGTATCGCTTACACAGCTGAAAACAGATATCTCTCTAACAAACGACATCTGAACATGCTAACGCACCAGCAGTCAACTCCGAAGTTTACCAACATGACATCTGCTCATGTCCACACGCTAGCGCTAACAGATCTCTCGCTACTCTCCAGCTGCGTTGACCCGCGTTGACATCTAAAAAGGCGAAACGACGGTGTTTCACTCCCCCGCCACAATCGATCATCCAGACCTCACCCGCTAGCCCTAAAACCAAGCGTTCACATCTGAACACTAGGAGAAACAGATTCCTATCGCAAATCCATCAATTCAACTCCAATTTCAAACGGATTTCACCCGATAGAAACCTACAACGCGAAGCACAACATCTCTATGGGCAATCTGAAATTAACCAACCAGACTTCACAAAAATCCTAAAGTCTGAAATCTGAAAATACAAAATCTCGTGACTAATCCTATACAAATCCGATTAATCACTATTTCGAATTCTCAATCTCACATTCTCCCCACCTTAAGAGATTTCATCCTCGAAATCAAAGGCAAACACAAGGGCAGAATCAATCAAACATACAAATCGAACACAATAATCTATTCAAACTTGAAGCAAGGCTTAGAAATTACCTGGAATTCTCACTGTCAAGGCTCAAACAAGTGAGGCCATTCTTGTCTCATCTTGTCTTCCACTTCCCAGGTAGCTTATTCTCGGCCATGCTTACTCCATTGGACCATCACCAATGGAATTATCTTGTTCCTCAGCTGCTTCTCCTTCCTATCCAGAATCTGCACTGGATATTCCACATAGCTCAAGGCAGAATACAGCTCAACTTCGTCGGTTCTCAAAACATGGGACGGATCTGGCTCATATTTTCTCAACATGGACACATGAAACACATCATGTATCACTGCTAACTCATCAGGCAGCTTCAATCGATAAGCCAACTATTCGATCCGCTCAAAAATCATAAATGGACCAACGAATCTAGGAGCCAATTTGCCTTTAAATCTGAATCTCATAACACTCTTGAAAGGAGAAATCTTGAGGAATACTCGATCGCCAACCTCGAATTCCAAAGGTCTGCGTCTTCTGTTAGCATAGCTAGCATATCTATCTTGTGCAGCTAAATGGACCAACGAATCTAGGAGCCAATTTGCCTTTAAATCTGAATCTCATAACACTCTTGAAAGGAGAAATCTTGAGGAATACTCGATCGCCAACCTCGAATTCCAAAGGTCTGCGTCTTCTGTTAGCATAGCTAGCATATCTATCTTGTGCAGCCTTCATCCTACTTAGAATCAAATCAACCTGATCTTTCATGTGCTGCGCAAATTCAGGGGTAGAAAGCTGTTTCTCACCAACTTCTTCCCAACAGATCGGAGATCTACACTTTCGACCATACAAAGCTTCAAATGGAGCCATCCCGATAGTCACCTGGTAGCTGTTATTATAAGAAATTTCAACCAGGGATAGAGAATCCTGCCAGCCACCACTGAAATCCATCACAACTGCACGCAGCATATCCTCTAGAGTTTGAATGGTCCTCTCAGACTGACCATCTGTCTGTGGGTGATAGGCTGTACTCATAGCCAATCTCGAATCCATCGTTGCCTGCAAACTCTTCCAAAATCGAGATGTGAATCTTGAATCTCTGTCGGACACTATCGAAATAGGCAATCCATGCAATCTAACCACATGGTCGACATACAACTTCGCCATTTTCTTCATCGAACACCTCACATCATAGGGAATGAAATGGGCTGACGTCTAAAGTCTATCAATCACCACCCAAATCAAATCACATCCCTTACTCGATCGAGGTATATGAGTCACAAAATCCATGGCGATGTTCTCCCAATTCCATTGAGGCACCTCTAAACTCTGCAATAATCCACCAGGTCTCATCCTCTCAGCCTCGACCTGCTGACAATTCAAACATCTAGAAACAAAACCAGAAATGTCGCTCTTCATGCCTTCCCACCAGTAGTGAGACTTCAGATCATGGTACATCTTACTCTCGCCCGGATGCACACTGTACCGACTACAATGTGCTTCATTCAAGATGGTCTCTTTCAAATCTATCAGGTTCGGAACCACTAATCTTCCTATAAATCTCAAACATCCATGCAACGACGCTGCCTCATATTCAAATCTGACTGAGTGAAGATATATTTCAAAATCTTGTGGTCGGTGTACACCACAAACTCTTCACCAACAGATAGTGACGCCAAATCTTTAAGGCAAATACTATCGTAGCCAATTCCAAATCATGAACGGGGTATCTTGTCTCATGAGGCTTCAACTGTCGAGACGCATACGCAATCACGTACCCGTTCTACATCAGCATGCATCCCAAACCACTAAGGGAAGCATCAGAGCATACCACAAATCCTCCAGATCCAGACGGTAGAGCCAAAACAGGAGCAATAGTCAACTTCTCCTTCAACGTCTAAAAACTAGACTCGCACTCATCAGTCCAAACAAACTTCCTATCCTTCTGGGTTAATTGAGTCATAGGCTGGGCTATCGAAGAGAACTTCTCGATGAAACGCCTATAATAGCCAGCCAATCCCAAAAAACTACGGATCTCGGAAATATTCCTATGTCTCTCCCAGTTAAGAAATGCTTCGACCTTACTCGGATCCACGGAGATTCCCTGCGCTGAAATGACATGACCCAAAAAGATAATTCTATCTAACCAGAATTTACACTTGCTGAACTTCGCATATAGCTGTGAGTCTCTCAGTTTCAGCAAACCCAGTCTCAAAATGGGGATCTACCAGCTGACGCTTCACTCGGTCCAGCTGGATTTCCAGAAGATCCTGCAAAGGCCAACACAGACCAAAGCAGCCCAAAAAGGGGGAAATAAATGAGGTCAAACCTCAGTACTAAGAGCATCTAAAAAGAAACAAATATATCATTCATGCAATATTTCAAACGTGCAATGCATGAGGGCTACCAAGAATCATTGGTAGACAAAGCACGATGACTAAGCTGTGCAGAATCAAATCCTGTGATCTTCAGGTACGACGACTCAGTCGACCATCACAGTGTAGTGGTATTTAGGCATGATGACTCAGCCAGCCATCACATCGATATCAGTGTTGGACCTTTTGTTGGCATACAATGGTGGATCCGGATCCCGTTCCTCGGGGGCGCAGCGGAAATCAAAAATTGCCCCGAGAAACGTTCAATACATTCAAATACAATTCTATAAACATTCATAGGGTGTTCATAGAATCGTTACCTTGCTGGCGTGGATAAGTCTGAGGTCTTGGTTGTACTGATTAGTCCTCATGACTCGAAACAACATTGAGGCTCTACATGATAGGCGCCTCACTTTGACCCGTTTTCCGAATCACTTGGGGTCGTTAGGTGGCGGGATTGGGTGAGGCCCCGATGCATGTAGGAGTCGATGCATCGTTGTCGAGTATTCACCGCACACAGACATGCGTGGATATCCTATGTTATCTGAGGAGACGATAGTGTATAAATCTCTGGACAGAGTACTAGAAGTGTTTTTGGTAAATGGGTTTACCTAGTTACACTCGCGATGTCACTATTCAATCTCCAAGATGTGTGCATAGCTATCGGATCTATAACGACTCTCGATTTACCAATGGTCGTTGATATGATCGGGATATATGGATTGAAAGGACCGTACTGTACGCTAACCACGACCAACTGGTTCTTGTAGGCACTATCAGTGATACCTAGGGGATCATGGGGCGATGTTGCTAGACGCTCTTACCATGATCCGATGGGCAAGTCAGGAATTGTGATTCCGGAGCCACAATGGTTGTGGGATCACGGCTAGCTATATCCCTGAACCATTGAGGGTCACACAAGTACTGGATTCGAGACTTCCCGCACGGATACTGAGCTCAATGTGTTGAGCATAGGAGGAGTAAGTTTTAGGGAGTGAGACCTTACCCAAAGTCAACAGGGGTAAAATCATATCATTTAGTTTTTGAAACTGAATTGATCGGTCTGATCTGATCGACGATCAGAGTTACGATGAAGTCACAGCGATGGATATCGTCATTTGGACCCGGGCCCGTTGGGCCGGTCCAAGTCCATTGCTAGTCTATTTAATTAGACTTAAGGCTTAATTGATGATAACTTAACAAGTGATTTAGATTACACAACTCCTTAACCCTAACCCTAAAGCACGGCCGCCCCCTCTCCCTCTCCTCCCACGCCGCCGCCGCTGCCGCCGCTTCCCGCCGTCGGCCGCCGCCCGCCGTTGATTGATCGGACTTGCTCCGATCAGTTTTTCGAGGAGAATCCGTCCGTGTTGATCTCGTCAGGCCTTCTAGTGCAGGCTGACGAAGGAGTCTCCCTTCCGGTCGTGGACCTGATTGACGAATCTACAGCCGCCTACCGTGAAGAGCCGGTCTTCTTGTAATTCCGGTTGGATCCAGGCGCAAGTCGCCAGCAAGGTAATCTACTAAGCGCCCTGTGAATGGTTCGTAGTTTATAGCGCTTTTTTATTGTATTGAACGTTTGCCGGCCTAATTTTATTCTTCCGCTGCCTCGCCGGGAGACGGGATCCGGATCCGCCACCGCTTTTCCAACATCAAGTCCATGAAAACAGCTGTGGCATTCGTCAACCCAAACGGCATGACAAGGAACTCATAATGCCCATATCTCGTCCGAAAAGCTGTCTTCACTACATCGGCGTCTGTAATCCGCAACTGGTGATAGCCAGAACGCAAATCAATCTTCGAGTACATGACCGATCCTTGAAACTGATCGAAAAAGTCATCAATCCTCGGCAAAGGATACTTGTTCTTCACCGTCGCTTTGTTCAACTGTCGAAAATCAACGCACATCCTCATAGATCCATCTTTCTTCTTTACAAATTGAATCGGAGTTCCCCAAGGCGACATACTCGGTCTGATGAAGCCTTTCTCCAAAATATCTCTAAATTGATCCTTGAGTTCCTTCAACTCTACTGGCGCCAACCGATACGAAGCTCTAGAAATCGGGGCTGTACCGGGCACCAACTCGATACTAAAGTCGATCTCACGTCTCGGAGGGAATCCAGGAATCTCGTCTGGAAACACATGAGGAAACTCTCGAACAATGGGAATATCGCTCAACTCCAATCGCGACCCTTGGGAAACGTCAAGCGCATAGATCATAAATCCAGCATTATCCAATGACAACAGCCTAAACATCTCCATGGCAGACACCAGTGGAATCTTCGAGCGCGAATCAGCACCGTAGAAATCCCATTTCTCACCCAAATCGGGGCGAAATCTCACCACACCATGGAAGCAATCAACAGTAGCCTTATAGCTAGACAGTACATCCATTCCCAAGATGCAATCGAAATCTCTAATTCCCAAAACAATCAGATCGGTCACAAACTCATGATCGTCAAACCTAATCAGACAATTCAACACCACCTCTCGGGACAACAGACTCACACCAGCAGGAGTGGACACGGAGACAACATCACACAGTGGGGAAGAACTCAACCCACGCTCATACACAAACAACTCAGATATAAAGGAGTGTGATGCTCCAGTGTCAAATAAAACTCTCGCAGGAAAATCAAAGATAGAGCATGTACCTGCGATAACTATACCAGGCATCTCCTCAGCCTGCTCTCTAATCAAGGCATTCGCTTGAGCCTGTTGCGGTATCTAAAACTGAGGTCTAGAAGATCCTCCAAACCTAGACGGTTCACGGGGTTGGAATCCAGATCGTTGGGACTGAACGAAAGGCTGTTGTCACTGTGAAGAGCCACTAGCGGAACCTTGCTGCGCTGACTCAAAGGCTGCCATCCTATCGAAGGACACGCTCTTGCAAAATGTCCCGGCTGACCACAAAAATGGCAAAGACCTCGAAATCCATGACACTGCGAAGTCTCATGCTTCCCTCCGCACTGTCCGCAAAACACATTGCCCGAACCACTGCTACCAGAACTCACAGAACCTGAGGAACTCGAATAAGCCTTCTTCTTGAACTGCTTCCTCAAGGTCTATACTTTTGGCGATTCGATTGCTGCGACCCTTGAGGAGACTGAAACGATTGCGACACATTCTGCACCGATTGAGAAATGCGCCCCACCGACGGCTGACCCGGAGCCTGTGCCTCCAACAAACTCTCCTCAATATCAACAGCCCGATCCACGGCCTCAGCATAAGTCGTAGGTGAACCAAAAAACACCATCCGGAACAAATCAGGCCTCAAACCTTTCAGAAACTTGTTCCTCTTAGTCCTCTCCTGGTTAGCTACATGTGGTACATACATAAAGAGCGAAGAGAACTGTCGGGCATACTAAGCTACTCTCATTTCCCCTTGCTTCAGATTGTCGAACTCTCGCTCGCGACTGTTGTAGTAGGACTTCGGGGTATACTCCTGTCGGAACGCTGCACAGAAGCTCTCCCAGGTAATCACAGCCCCACTCTCTCGCAAGATACGGGAAGTACCTCTCCACCAGCACTGCGCATTATCTCTCAACTGCAACACCACTAGCTTCAATCTCTTCTCAGGAGCGTACTCCAAGGTATCAAACAACTCTTCCATCTGAACTAGCCAACCTTCAGCCATCAAGCCTCCCTCAACTCTTCCATCTGAACTAGCCAACCTTCAGCCATCAAGCCTCCCTCAGCACCAGCAAACGTAGGAGGGTTCGTCCGCTGAAACCTAGCCAAGACTAGCTCCATCTCGCCTATCTGTCTCGTAACATCCTCAACCTGCTGATTGCCTTCATCACTATCTGAGGCCCTAGACTCCTCCGCGGTACGTCTAGTAGTCCTACCTCTACATCTCCTCGGCGGCATCTAAACAATGCTCAAGGTAAGATCTCATAGCAGATATATCATCAAGACAGATATCAAATCACATAAGTCACAGAGTCAAGCAAGAAATCAAGTCAAAACTCAGTGCCTAGACTCGTGCGTGATCAAAGGAAATCAAGCTTATCCCAGTTTAACCTTTGATGCCAAAATGTCAGGCCCCGTGCTAATCCACAAGGATTAGAGCACAAATAAGCACATAATCACGGAAGTGTAAAACAGGGCTTAAAATTTTTTTCGACAACAACTAATAAACAACAGCGATCCCCAAAATACATAAAGACTCATTGCATCCCCTGGTTCAATACATAATAAAATAAACTGGGACTCAAGGGAACGGGGATCGACCAGCTGGCACTCCACTCTGTCCAACCTGGTTACCTGAAGATCCTGTAAATGGGAAACACAGACCCAAGAAACAAAAAAGCAGGAAAAGAAAATACGAGGTCAAGCCTCAGTACGAAGAGCCATCTAAAACAGAAAATCATGCCACATGCTATAAATAAAGTTATGAAATGCATGAGGCCCGATGAAATGCATGAGGCTGTCAAAGTAATCGGGTATCTAGAACAGTGTATCAACTGGCAAATCATCTCAGTCGAGCCTCTATACCCGCACAGTGTATCAACCGTGGAAATCATTGGTCCGTGATCATCGAGGCCCATCAGCCTATATCACAGCTCGGTGGTATTCAGACACGACGACTCAGTCGGTCACCACTCCGATGATAGCGTTGGACCTCTCAGGCACGACAAACCAGTCTTCCGGTCACAATGTGGCTCTCAATCAGGTCATCAATAAATCGGAAGGCTCAATATGTATGCATGTATGCCAAGAAATTCATATCTGATTTCTACATGCATAATTCACGCAAAGCAGAATATAAAATCAATTAATTCATCAAATCTGTTTCACGTAAAACACATAAACAGCTCATCAGAACTCATAACCCGAATTATACACATGTTCATGCTTATAGCTGTTTACAGCTGCTCAATTCGTACCTCACAGCTACTGATTCTACCTCAACAGATTTCTCAAAAGCACGGCAGTTCTAACCGGCGCAATTCAGCTTTCTCCTAGCTTCCTCAACCACGACAGAAACCTCTTAAGACCTTAAATTCAAAAGCTGTTACAACACAAGAGAACCAAAGCTCCAAAAATCACGAAGCTACACGAACTCGACAGCCACGTGGCAATCCTCTCCAAGGTCGATTCAAGCCTCCTAGTTGTTATCAATCGAAAGAGCAACTCGAGAAGAGGCCAGCGCCACCTAACATGTTCAAAACGGTGGCAGGAATCTACGGCAAACGACGGAAATAGGCTACGGATGAACAGTGACGAACGAGGGTTTCAAATGAGAAGATAGGAAATGTTGGGTGAAAAATGACTAAGTGTTCATCTCTACTTAGCATATAAATGTTGGGGAACCGTGGCGGATCCGGATCACGCCTCCCGGCGAGGCAGCGGAAGAACAAAAAATTGGGCCGGGAGACGATCAATACAATTCGAAACATACAAAGCTATGAACCATTCATAGGGTGTTTTAGTTGATTACCTTGCTGGCAACTCGTGCCTGGCTCCGACCAGTTTCGCGAGGAAACCGGCACTTCACGGTAGGCGGCGGTAGACTACGTCAATCAGGTCCACGACCGGAAGCGAGACTCCTTCGTCAGCCTGCACTAGAAGGCCTGACGAGATCAGCATGGACGGATTCTCCTCGTCAAGTTGGCCGGATCAATTTCCGGCGAATCAAGGCGGCGACGGCGGCGCGTGAGACACGGCGGCGGCGGCGGCTTTTGGGAGAGGAGGGAGGCGGCGGCTAGCACACTAGGTTTAGGGTTTTAGTTTGTATCAAAAATGTTATGTGATTAAGTCTAAGTCTACTTTAAGTAGACTTAATGATGGACTTGGACTGGCCCAACGGGCCCGGGTCCAACGGATGAACATTCGTTTCATCCCCATCACCGTGACTTCATCATAACTACGATCGCCGATCAGATCGGACCGATCGACTCAGTTTCCAAAACTTAATACTATGATCTGAAAAACCATTTTTCAGAACCCCAGTGCAAAATGACCGTTTTGCCCCTCAACAGCGGGAAATCACGATTTGACCCCTATTGACTTTTAGGAAGTCGCACTCCCCAAAATCCTCTTCAAGTGCTCAACACATTGAGCTCAGTATCCGTGAATCTCAAATCCAGTACTTGTGTGACCCTCAATGGTTCAGGGATACAGCTAGCCGTGGGCCCACAACCATTGTGGCTCTGGAATCACAATTCCGGACTTACCCATCGGATCATGGTAAGAGCGTCTAGCAACATCGCCCCATGATCCCCTAGGTATCACTGATAGTGCCTGCAAGAACCAGTTGGTCGTGGTTAGCGTACAGTACGGTCCTTTCAATACATATATCCCGATCAGATCAACGACCATTGGTAAATCGAGAGTCGCTATAGATCCGATAGCTATGCGTACATCTTGGAGATCGAATAGTGACATCGCGAGTGTAACTATTTAAACACATTTACCTAAAACACTTCTAGTACTCTGGCCAGAGATTTACACACTATTATCCCCTCAGATAGCATAGGATATCCACGCATGTCTGCGAGCGGTGAATCCTCGACAACGATGCATCGACTCCTACATGCATCGGGGTCTCACCCAATCCCGCCGCCTTATGACCCAAGTGAGTCGGAAAAAGGGTCAAAGTGAGACGCCTATCATGTAGAGTCTCAATGACGTTTCGAGTCGTGAGGACTAATCAGTACAACCAAGACCTCGGACTTATCCACTGGACAAATGGTAACCACTTGGAAAGTCCGAACGAGGGGAGTTCGATAGATCACCAGGTCACTATCTATCTGCATGCTCAGAACATCACAATGTTCCCTACCAATGAAACATGGTACTTCGCATCGCAGATACTAGTCTCAAGCTCGGGCGGCCTTATCCTCATTTTGATGGCCCAATCGACTAGGAACATGTTCAGAATACACAGTGACTATTAGATGTGTTTCATAATAGCCGTCATACCCACTATCACATCTAACATACACTATAGTGCATTCTAGGTCTTTACTCAACGAATTGTTAATTATTATACAACACAATGAAAGTAAATAATGCCATAAATGAAATGCGAATATCATATATAAAGATTGTCATATACAAGAGTCTTTAAACCCACACGCCACAAGTTGGCTAGTTGGACATCTACTCTAACAATCTCTCACTTTCCCTAAAGCCAACTACTCATCAGACGTAGTACCATTGTTTCGCGATGTTTTTCAAACAAGGTTCCTGGCAAGGGCTTCGTAAGTGGATCAGCAACGTTGTCCGCAGAGGCGACTCTCTCAACTGCTATGTCACCTCTAGCCACAATATCCCGGATTATGTGGTATTTCCTCAGTATGTGTTTGGATCTATTGTGAGACCTAGGCTCCTTTGCTTGCGCAACGGCACCCGTGTTTTCGCAGTACACCGGGACTGGACCAACTCCATTAGGAATGACGCCCAACTCTTGGACGAAATTACTTATCCAAACGACCTCCTTAGCAGCAGCTGATGCTGCGATGTACTCAGCCTCAGTGGTTGAATCCGCGATGGTGTCTTGCTTGGAACTCTTCCAAGAGACAGCACCACCGTTGAGTATGAATAAAAATCCAGAGGTAGACTTCGAATCATCCACGTCACACTGGAAGCTAGAAGCAGTGTAGCCTTCCAGTTTCAGTTCACCACCCCCATAGACCATGAACATATTCTTAGTCCTTCGCAAGTACTTAAGAATATCCTTCACGGCCTTCCAATGCAATTGGCCGGGGTTGGCCTGGTAGCGGCTCGTGACACTCAGAGCATATGCGACATCCGGTCTAGTGGAGATCATGCCATACATAATACTACCTTTGCCGAAGCATATGGCACACGTGTCATACTCTCTATCTCCTCATCAGTCTTCGGACACATAGACTTAGATAGAGTGACCCCGTGGCACATAGGTAGGTGTCCTCTCTTGGACTCTTCCATAGAGAACCTCTTAAGTATGGTATCGATGTAGGTAGCTTGGGTGAGTCCGAGCATCCGTTTAGATCTATCCCGATAGATCTGTATTCCAAGAATATAGGATGCTTCACCCATTTCCTTCATTGAAAATCTGCTAGAAAACCATACTTTAGTTGACTGCAACATTCCTACATCATTCCCAATGAGTAGAATGTCATCAACATAAACCACTAGGAACGTCACAGCGCTTTTAACTACCCTTTTATAGATACATGGCTCCTCGGGATTCTTGATGAAACCAAATTCCTTAATCGTTTCATCGAATCTCAGGTTCCAACTTCGCGATGCTTGTTTGAGACCGTAGATCGATCTCTGAAGCTTGCATACCTTATGCTCGCTTCCAACAGATGTGAAACCTTCAGGCTGCGTCATATAGATCTCTTCCTTAATGTTTCCATTAAGGAACACAGTTTTCACATCCATTTGCCATATCTCATAGTCGTACCATGCGGCTATGGCTAACAAGATTCTAATTGACTTGAACATAGCGAC
>KQ991056.1:3117-26216 GCA_001598015.1 Dorcoceras hygrometricum | reverse complement strand
CGGGAGCACCGTCGGCCGTCGGCCCCCCGCGGCGGCCGTCGCCAACAATTTCGTGCGGCGCATGGCCGCACGCCACTGCGCCAAGCGCAGCACCTTCCAGCAAGCTTCGCCCGAGAGTGGCGCATCCAGCAGCACCATCGCGCAACAGCAAGCCGCATGCGACGCTGTGCATCGCGGCGCCAATCCAGGCTCACGGCCGTGCGCCGCAATTTGACCACCGCGCAAACGTGTGCGCGAGGCCAGCGGCCCTTGGCCGGCCACCATGCGCGGCCAGCGCGCATGGTTCCTCGTGGTTGCGCAACGAGGCAGCGCCCAACGAAACGCCAGCCATGCGCGGCCAGCGCGCACGTACCGCGCGCGTTCATGCGCGCGGTGGGGCGTCGCCATGCGCGGCGGCGCCACGGCTGTTCCAGCCCAAAATTTTGTTTCATCTGAAAATCTCGAGATGTTAGATACAATATGGCATAATTTTATTGATCAGATCCGAGCCCTAGCTCTGATACCACTGTTGGGGAACCATGGCGGATCCGGATCACGCCTCCCGACGAGGCAGCGGAAGAACAAAAAAATGGGCCGGGAGACGATCAATACAATTCGAAACATACAAAGCTATGAACCATTCATAGGGTGTTTTAGTTGATTACCTTGCTGGCAACTCGTGCCTGGCTCCGACCAGTTTCGCGAGGAAACCGGCACTTCACGGTAGGCGGCGGTAGACTATGCCAATCAGGTCCACGATCGGAAGCGAGACTCCTTCATCAGCCTGCACTAGAAGGCCTGACGAGATCAGCGCGGACGGATTCTCCTCGTCAAGTTGGTCGGAACAATTTCCGGCGAAGCAAGGCGGCGGCGGCGGCGCGTGAGACACGGCGGCGGCGGCGGCTTTTGGGAGATGAGGGAGGCGGCGGCTAGAACACTAGGTTTAGGGTTTTAGTTTGTATAAAAAGTGTTATGTGATTAAGTCTAAGTCTACTTTAAGTAGACTTAATGATGGACTTGGACCGGCCCAACGGGCCCGGGTCCAACGGATGAACATTCGGTTCATCCCCATCACCGTGACTTCATCATAACTCCGATCGCCGATCAGATCGGACCGATCGACTCAGTTTCCAAAACTGAATACTATGATCTGAAAAACCATTTTTCAGAACCCCAGTGCAAAATGACCGTTTTGCCCCTCAACAGCGGGAAATCACGATTTGACCCCTATTGACTTTTAGGAAGTCGCACTCCCCAAAATCCTCTTCAAGTGCTCAACACATTGAGCTCAGTATCCGTGCGGGAATCTCAAATCCAGTACTTATGTGACCCTCAATGGTTTAAGGATACAACTAGCCATGGGCCCACAACCATTGTGGCTCCGGAATCATAATTCCGGACTTGCCCATCGGATCATGGTAAGAGTGTCTAGCAACATCGCCCCATGATCCCCTAGGTATCACTGATAGTGCCTGCAAGAACCAGTTGGTCGTGGTTAGCGTACAGTACGGTCCTTTCAATCCATATATCCTGATCAGATCAATGACCATTGGTAAATCGAGAGTCGCTATAGATCCGATAGCTATGCGTACATCTTGGAGATCGAATAGTGACATCACGAGTGTAACTAGGTAAACACATTTACCTAAAACACTTCTAGTACTCTGGCCAGAGATTTACACACTATTATCCCATCACATAGCATAGGATATCCACGCATGTCTGCGAGCGGTGAATCCTCGACAACGATGCATCGACTCCTACATGCATCGGGGTCTCACCCAATCCCGCCGCCTTATGACCCCAAGTGAGTCGGCAAACGGGTCAAAGTGAGACGCCTATCATGTAGAGTCTCAATGACGTTTCGAGTCGTGAGGACTAATCAGTACAACCAAGACCTCGAACTTATCCACTCGACAAATGGTAACCACTTGGAAAGTCCGAACGAGGGTAGTTCGATAGATCACCAGGTCACTATCTATCTGCATGCTCAGAACATAACAATGTTCCCTACCAATGAAACATGGTACTTCGCATCGCAGATACTAGTCTCAAGCTCGGGCGGCTTTATCCTCATTTTGACCGCCCAATCGACTAGGAACATGTTCAGAATACACAGTGACTATTAGATGTGTTTCATGATAGCCGTCATACCCACTATCACATCTAACATACACTATAGTGCATTCTAGATCTTTACTCAACGCAATTGTTAATTATTATACAACACAATGAAAGTAAAGAATGCCATAAATGAAATGCGAATATCATATATAAAGATTGTCATATACAAGAGTCTATAAATCCACACGCCACAAGTTGGCTAGTTGGGCATCTACTCTAACAATAAATACACCAGCCACCGACTTAAACAGATTCCTTCAACAAAATCATCTTCTGGTACTGATCAGATCCCTCGCATCAAATACTAGCGTCAAACTGATTTCTCGAACCTAAAACCAGCGCTCACATATCTATCAGATCTCTCAGCGCTAACGCTAAACCAGCGAAACAAGTCAAAACGACGACGTAACAGGGTTCCCGCTAACTAACTCAAAATGGCGTCGCTGGCAAGACATCTGAAACAATACTAGCGCTCATCGCTGATCAGATCTCTCTATTCCTTTCTAAGGCACTACGTCAAACGACGTCGCTACAACTTATCGAAACGACGATGTATCGTTTACACAGCTGAAAACAGATCTCTCTCTAACAAACGACATCTGAACACGCTAACGCACCAGCAGTCAACTCCGCAGTTGACCAACATGACATTTGCTCATGTCCACACGCTAGCGCTAACAGATCTCTCGCTACTCTCCAGCTGAGTTGACCCGCGTTGACATCTGAAAAGGCTAAACGACGGAGTTTCACTCCCGAGCCACAATCGATCATCCAGAACTCACCCGCTAGAGCTAAAACCAAGCGTTCACATCTGAACACTAGGAGAAACAGATTCCTATCGCAAATCCATCAATTTAACTCCAATTTCAAACGGATTTCACCCGATAGAAACCTACAACGCGAAGCACAACATCTCTAGGAGAAATCTGAAATTAACCAACCAGACTTCACAAAAATCCTAAAGTCTGAAATCTGAAAATACAAAATCTCGTGACTAATCCTATACAAATCCGATTAATCACTATTTCGAATTCTCAATCCTCACAAACTCTCATTTAATGATAGCCAGATCTCAAATCAATCTTCGAGAACACCGAAGCTCCCTGCAACTGATCAAATAAATCCTCAATCCTCGGGAGTGGGTACTTATTCTTCACTGTGACTCTGTTCAGCTCCCGGTAATCGATGCACAATCTCATGCTACCATCCTTCTTCTTCACAAACAACACAGGCACGCCCCATGGAGAAAATCTAGGGCGAATGAACCCCTTGTCGAGCAACTCCTGAATCTGCTCCTTGAGCTCCTTCATCTCGGTAGGGGCTAATCGATAAGGTGCCTTAGAGATAGGCACTGTCCCTGGCATCAACTCAATAGAAAACTCCACCTCACGCTCTGATGTAACTCCCACTGCATCATCAGGGAAGACATCTGCATAATCCCTGACTACCCCCACATCAGATAGTGAAGGACCTGCTGAATCTCCAGAATCAGTAACGCTGGCCAAGAATGCCTGACATCCGTGCTCAACTAGCTTCCTGGCCTGAGAAAAGATATAAATCTGGGCTTCCGCGGCCTCCTAACTGCCTCAAATAAGAAAGCCTCCTGCCCTGGCGGTCTGATAGACACTGTCCTTCGTTGAAAGTCAATCACTGCTCCGAACTCTGTCAGCCAATCCATACCTACGATGAGGTCAAATCCTGTCATCGGCAAAACGACCAAATCTGATCTGACCGCATGATCCTGAAATGTCATCGTCAAACCCTGCACGACGCTAGTCGTCGTCAACTCCTCTCCTGACGGAACCGTCACGACGATAGCTACCCCCATGCTCTCCGGAACAATACACATCCTCTGTGTGAATGAACTCGAAATAAACGACGACCCTGAGTCTAACAAAGCGAGTGTAGTGACACGAAGCACATGAATCTTGCCTGAAACAGAAACTTCACACAGGTACGAGTTTACGATCATACTAAATCCCAAAAAGCAGATTAGATACCTAAAACATTTAAAAGTTCGCTAGTCCTATCCGTCACAGTTTTCAAGGCAAGTCCTAGAAGTCCTACAGTTCTCACTTACGTTTACCTACTAACTAAGGCAACAAGTTTCCTACCAGTGCTCCACCTAGCATGCAATTCCAAAACACCCAGATAGCAACATAACAAGGTACAGAAATCTAAAATGAAATACCTGTGAGTAAACTCATGTCGGCATCCGCAGCCTCTGCCAGCATCATGAAAACACGACCAGTAGACTGTACCTTCTTTGGGCAATTCAAAGCGATATGCCCCGGCTCCTTTCAGTTGAAACATCGGACTGAATAGCATGCAATTCCAAAACACCCAGATAGCAACATAACAAGGTACAGAAATCTAAAATGAAATACCTGTGAGTAAACTCATGTCGGCATCCGCAGCCTCTGCCAGCATCATGAAAACACGACCAGTAGACTGTACCTTCTTTGGGCAATTCAAAGCGATATGCCCCGGCTCCTTTCAGTTGAAACATCGGACTGAACCCACCATGCACAGCCCTGGATGACTCTTCTGGCACGTCGGGCACGTCTGTGTCCCTCCAGGTCTAGGGGCAGTAGTCCCCTGCTGCTGAGGTCTCTGCTGACCCTGCGGCCTCTGCTGGCCCTGAGGTCTCTGCTGCTGCTGTCCCTGAGGAGATGGCCCTTAGAAGGCCCCTGTAAAGGTCTCTTCACTGGTGGCTGCGAAGACTGGCCCCTGACGGGCTGCTGCATCTGACGCTTCCTCTGGTAGTAATCCCTCATGTCCTTCCGGCCTCTCTCAGACCGGTAAGCCTTGTTCACTGCCGACATATAGGTCTCCACGTCTGCCATGTTGACATCGTGGCGGATGTCGGGTCGCAGTCCATCAGTTAACTGCCGTAGCTTCTCGCTCTCCACCATAGCAATCGAAGGCACAAAGGTACACCCCCGCTCAAACTGTCTAACATACTCAGCAAAAGACTTGTCTCCCTGACGGAGACTCATAACTCCCAAATAAGCTGGCTCCGGGCATCCACAGTAAAATACTTCTTGAAAAAGAATTTCTTGAACTCCTCCCATGTCAGGCTCTCCAGAAATAAACCAACCACTGCACCCTTCCACCACATAGCGGCGTCTCCCTTCAGCATGAAAATAGCACAACGGACCTTGTCGACGTCCTCTAGACCCATATAATCATAGATAGTCTCCATGGATCGGATCCACTCCTCAGCAACAAGTGGATCGGTGTTACAAGCAAACTCCTTAGGTCCCTGCTTGTGAAACCTCTCAGCAACGTCCTCCTCATGCGACTTCCCGGGTCGCTCTGCCTGACGCTCCAACATGGTAATCCTAGCTAGCATATCCGCGCTAGCTCTCTCATAAGGAGTCAACTGAGGTGGTGGAAAGGAGGAGGAGGAGGTGTAGCAGCATCCTGCTGGGTCCTATCACGTCGGGGAGGCATTGTTCTAATACACCAAAACCTTATCCGTAAATCTAAGTGCATGACTAAGCGTCTATTTTTAAAACTCTAAGGCCAAAACTCATACATAACTAAACATGTAGTATGCAATCATAAACATAAAATCGTAAAACAGTAAAACTCATAGATTGGTAGTGCGACTTCTGAGCTCCACGCAGCAGGCTAGTACCCCACCAGAACCACCGCTCTGATACCAACTGAAACGAACCAGACTCTAGAATATTTTTTTTTTAAAACATGTGCGGAAAATATAAACTTAAAGTATAGCTCGTTCCCTTTTGTAACATTTATAAATAATTTTCTCACCCATACTTCAAACATAAATAAAGGAATATTTAAAAACGTTAAAACATCCATACGGTATAAAAATCAACTGAGTAACATACTGAAATTAAACATGTTTAAAACCAACATATAAAACTGTATCATCTCAAAAAAAATAACGTCGCTGCGGTCAAGGGGTACTGCTGCGGCAGGTGCTCAAATGTCCTCACCGCCAGTCGAAGTAAACTCAGCAACATCATCACCTGCACCATTTAAGCCTAGTGAGCCTAGAGGCTCAGCATCCTCTATCGTATATCATAACAAGGTACATACTAATAAAATCGCATGCAAGCACATACTTGTAATGAAAATAACGTTAAAATATGAATGCGTGCATGATCTTAAAATATCATAACTTCTACATTTTTCTACTTCGGTCAAGGATTGGTTTAGGAGTCCAGCCCACTACAACTGGACTAAACATCACTCTTAACTTAGTCAATGAATCAAATGTTCACCCCTTTAAAACCCTGACTACCTTCAAATTCAATTTTCACTTTAAAATCAAAAGGGCTAATTTTGACTAATCAATTTCGACTAATTTAACATCAATTTTGACTTTAAAATCAATTTAAATCAATTTTGACCCCAATAGCCGATTTTGACCAAAAGACCGATTTTGACCAATTTCAAATCCAGAACTCAATTTTGACTCCATTAAAATTCCAAAGGCCCCAATTTTGACTTAAAATTAAAAAATAAACATAACTCGAATTATTTTAAAACTTTGACCCAATTTTAAAACATCTGGCTATTTCTTTTAAAATTGGACATTTGATTTAAAATTAAAAATAACAGGTCCATAACTAAAATAAATTGGACCAATTTTAAAACATTTGACTCGAAACTCGAAGAACCAATCCGGTCCAATCGAACCGAATACACGCACCCATGCATGTGCGCAGCCGCGACCAGCGGCTGTTCTTCCAATTCAAACTCCCTGCTCCGGCCACCACTGGCCGGAGCCCCACCGACTGGACCACCCCCAGGTCCAGTCGATCTTAACCTGACCAGCCTTGGCCCCACCCATGATCGCATGAGGGAGCACGAGTCATGGAAGGGAGGTGCATCGCGCTGCACAGAAACATGCAGCACATGGTGTTTCGCATAACGCCGATGGTTCGACCATGATATTCCACCTTTGGACCACTCCTAGCCCACCCTAAGACCCTCACTCGACCTCCTAGCCATGATCCATGACCCCTGGACCTTTCACAAACCGAGGAATATAAGAAATGGTCGAGAAACGTGAAGGACAATTACGTATGATGCATGAATTCAATCAAGGATAATTAGATCTGAAATAAAGACATCAATTTCATGCATAATTTCATTAAAACAGGTTAATATGATTAAAATGGCGAGAAAAAGGATTGATATCACATGCCTGGTTTGGTTGGAGTAGAGATCTACGAGTTACCGACGTTGTAGACGCGAGATCGGGGCACCACCGGCTTTGGCTCACCAAAACTCACCAAGGAATTGAGAATTTTGAAACTTTGAGTGTGAGGGGAAAGGAGGGGATGGCTGGTGTGATTTGTAGGCTAGGTTAAGTGTTTAATTTTAAGTTATGAAAAATAATGTGACACAATTTACCCCTATGGGTTTAATTAGGAAAAGGGGGAGAAAAATGACATGCTTGCCCCTCCAATTAATTGAAAAGATAATTAAAAATTTATTTTTGCTTTAAATATTGCATATTTTCGAAATCAAGGCCTCCTCATAATTTAAAACACCTTAAAACTCAATATACCAACCCGTATAGGTGAAAAACGGGTTCCCCTCCAAAGTAATCATAAAAACTCAAATTTTCAGAAATTGTTGCTTAAAATAAAATAATTACATTCTTAAAAATCCAATAACTTAAAAATCTTAAATTATTTTCATTTCGGTCGACCCTAATCTCGTCAACGCGTCCGTAACTCAAACAGGCTGAAAAACAAGACATGCATACCATGCATCATAAAATCATAAATAAATCAAATAAGATGGCATGTAATCATCTAAAATTGTTTTCCCTCTAGTCATGCAATCATTTCTACGTAGTCAGGAATTTATAGGCGTTACAACTCTGTTCCGTCCTCATCCGATCACGTATCTTCTGATAGCTTCATCTGTTTGCTAAACTATATTTGGACACCCAGATCAGCTCTCTCACCTACATCTTCCAATGAATAGATGACCTGCACTTTCGACCATATATGGCTTCGTAAGGGGCCATCTTAATCGAAGCTTGATATATTATTGTAAGAGAACTCTTCCAAAGGAAGATTTTATCCCAGCTTTCAGAAAAATCTATTGTGCATGCACGGGGCAGATCCTCCAACGTTTGGATTACCCTTTCAGGCTGGCCATCAGTTTGGGGATGGAAAGTTATGCTGAAGGCTAGCTTGGCCCCCATGTCTCGATGTAAGCTCTTACAGAACGCAGATGTGAACCTTGGGTCCCTATCTGAGACAATGGAAACTGGAACCCCATGAAGTCTCACTATATCCTTGATATACAGCTCATCAGAGCTGTTCAGATCATAGGTAGTCTTTACGGGTAGAAAGTGAGCTGACTTGAAGGCTAGCTTGGCCCCCATGTCTCGATGTAAGCTCTTACAGAACGCAGATGTGAACCTTGGGTCCCTATCTGAGACAATGGAAACTGGAACCCCATGAAGTCTCACTATATCCTTGATATACAGCTCATCAGAGCTGTTCAGATCATAGGTAGTCTTTACGGGTAGAAAGTGAGCTGACTTGGTTAAACGATCGAGTATGACCTAGATCGAGTTGAAATCATGAAGGGTCCTTGGTAGACCTACCACAAAATCCATTGTAATATTTTCTCTCTTCCACTCTGGTATCGGGAGAGGTCTCAGCATCCCATGTGGTCATTGATTCTCTGCTTTAACTTGTTGGCAAGTTAGATACTCAGCGACAAATCTGGATATATCCCGCTTCATTCCTGGCCACCAGTATAACATTTTCAAGTCTTTATACAGTGCTTCCTAGGTGAACTGATGGGTATCTACTCGTGGAACCCACATCCTACCTTGATACCTCACATTACCCTCTTCTGTTGTATAGAGATTTCCATCATTCTCTTCATCATGTTGTTTCCACTTTAACAACTGTTCGTCTCTCGCCTTCCTCTCTCTGATCTGATCATTTAACGTTGACTGAATAGTGAGAACAGCTAACTTTACAGCGTTGTCTCTGGTAATGTGTTCCAATTCAAATCTCTCAATTTCAATGCCAATTGTCTCTGAGCTGAAATCTAGGATAAACCCACTGACTTCCTACTCAATGCATCAGCTGCCACATTAGCTTTACCAGGATGGTAACTGATGGTGCAATCATAATCCTTCACCAGCTCTAGCCATCTCCGCTGCCTCACGTTCAGCTCTCTGTGTGAAGAATTAGTTCAGGCTTTTGTGATCAGTAAAGATTTCACATTTCTCCCCATAAATATAGTGCCTCCAATATTTAGTTCGAAAACTACTACTGCTAGTTTCAGATCATTGGGTAGTTCTTTTTGTGAGTATTTAATTGTCTGGAAGCATAGGAAATCACCCTACGATCTTGCATTAACACAGCTCCTAGGCCCAGCTTAGACACATCGGTGAAGAGAACATAACTACTTTGTCCAGAGGGTATGGCTAAAACAGGGGCCTCTACCAAAGCTTACTTCAGCTTATCAAAACTCTTCTGGCACTCAGGGGTCCAGTCATACCTAACGTGTTTTTGGTTAAAGTCGTCAATAGGACTGCTATCTTAGAAAAGCTCTGGATAAGTCGTCTATATTAACCCGCGAGACCTTGGATGCTACAAATCTCAGTCACACTTTTAGGCACGGGGCAATCCGAACTGCTTCCACATTCGTCGGCTCGACTTCTATTCTGTCCTTAGAAATCACATGACCAAGAAAAGCAACCTTCTCTAGCCAGAACTCACATTTGCTATACTTAGCAAAGAGCTGTTTTCCCGCAAAATTTGTAATACTTTCCTAAGATAGTTTGAGTGCTCTTCTCTGTTCTTAGAGTAAACGAGGATATCATCTATAAAAAATATCACGAACTGGTCCAGAAATGGTTGGAATACTCTGTTCATCAAGTCCATGAAATCTGAAGGTGCATTCGTTAATCCAAAAGTCATGACCAAAAACTCGTAGTGACCTAGCGTGTTCTGAAGGAAGTCTTGTAGATATCTATTGCTTTGATCCTCAGCTGATGCTACACAGATCGGAGGTCAATCTTAGAAATCACTGCTGCACCCTGTAGTTTAGCAAACAGATCTTCAATCCTTGGGAAGGGATATTTGTTCTTTACATTAAGCTTATTCATCTCTCTGTAGTCTATGCGTAACCTCATACTACCATCTTTCTTATTTACGAACAGCACAGGGGCTCCCCACGGCAAAGTACTTGGTCAAATGAATCCTTTTTCCAATATATTTTGGACTTGTTCCTTCAATTCTTTCATCTCTGCAGGCGCTAGCCTATACGATGGTTTAGAACATGGGTAGCATTAGGTACTAGTTCAATCGCAAACTCAATCTCCCGCTCTGGTAGTAGTCTAGTGATTTCGTCCGGAAATACTTCGGGGTATTCGTTTACTACCTCTACTTCTGACAGCTTTGGTCTCGCTTCATCCACTACCGAGTATATACTAGCCAAAACTCCTTGGCAACCCTTTCTTCTTAAACAGCTCTGGGACTTTAAAGCTGAAATCAGATGAGGAACTCTCTTACCTTGTGCAGCTTCCAACGTGAACTGATTTCCTTGGGATGGTTTAACCTCTACAAACCTTCACTTAAATCGATGACCACTCCATACTTGTTTAACCAGTACATACCCAAAATTAAATCAAACTCAGGCATGGATAATACAATCAAGTTATCAGACACTAAATACCATTGTAGCCTGAGTTCCATGTTATGAAATACTCTATGAGTTAATAGTTCTTCTCCAGATGGTACGGTTACGCAATAGCCTACTGATAATCATTCAGGTTGGTTGAGAAACTTCTTAGTAAAATATTCTGAGATAAACGAATGGGTTGCTCCCGAATCTAAAAAAGCAATAGAAGGCTTGCAAGAAATGATAATCTTACCATTAACTACCGTGGTATCAGGATTCTCCTGTTCTGTCGTCAAGTAGGCTCTGCTGGCTATGATCTGTTTATTTTGGGGCAGTATTTAACAAAGCGGCCTGGAGCACTAGACTTGTAACACACACTCTGTCCAAATCTACACTGACCAGTATGATTCTTCTGGCCCTTTGGGCAAACTGTTCTATTATCTATCCTGGGAACTGAGATGAGTGGTTGTGGTTGTTGTGGTTGTTGGCTCTGGGGTTTCTGTTGCTTGGTCTTTTGACGGTTGGAAAAATTCTGGTCTCTAAGCTAAAAGGCCTAGTGTTTCTGTTGGCGTTCCTCTTCAATCTCTTTCCAGTACTGCTCAGCTCGTAGAGCCTTGTCAACTACAGCCCTGAAATCTTTAGGCTCAGCTAGCCTAACATCGTTCTTAAGCATTTGTCGCAAGCCATCAAAAAAATGGCGGAGCTTCTCCTCAGCATCTATCCCAATCAGGGGAACACAGTAGAATACTCTCTCTTCAACTCAGATCGCACGTCTGCTGTAAAATACTGATCGTAGAATACTTTCTTGAATTCCTCCCACGTGAGTAAATCCAAGTATACGGTCAGTTTTGCTCATTCCCACCAAATCATGGCGTCCCCTCGTAGCATGTAAATGGCAGACCTCCTTTCCTGCTCTGATAGCTGCAGATAATCAAAGATGACCTCTAAAGACTTGATCTATCTTTCAGCCAAAATTGGATCGGTTGTACCAGCGAACTCCTATGGTCATTGACGTCTAAATCGTTCTTGAGTATCCTATGGTCTAGACATAATACCGGATTATTGGACACTCCCATGACTCGATCTCTCCACTAAAGTTCTAACCGCTGAGCCATCCCTGCTAAGACACGACTGATATCTCCTGGGTTAGCATCTTTTGAAATGGGATTCCTTCTTCATCTTCCTATTATTGACATAATCTGTAACTATACCCAAATCTACCACGTGACCAACAAGAAGGAATAAACATTACTCTACAACATCAAAATAAACTCATAGAATGAGGAAAGTGTTGACGAGAACTATCTCAGACTAGAGGCAAGTGTTTATATCAAGGACCATTCTCTGATTTCAAGTTGTGGCGTCCTATTCCACCGATTTTCTCATCAATCTCTGAAGTACGAAAGAAGTACAACTTTTCAAATCTTAGGATTTCGAAGAAAACGTACGATTTAGAGATGGTTGTACAATTTTAAATGAAAAGTCAGCTCATGCATGGACAAATAGATTAGGGATTGTGATGGTACGGAACTGATGATAATTAAGTAAGCTGATCTCAATCAGGATGGGAAAAAATAATCGTAGTAGGGTCGTTTTTTATATTCAACGCAAAACAGCTTGCGACTAATAGCTCAGGGCCAAAACTGATCGAACAGCTTGTGGGCTATAATAGATCAGAACAAAACAGATTGAAGTTCAAACATAATAAATTTAGCTTGATATACATTTTTCCAAACCAGCTTAGAAATAATTATAATTGAAATGGTCTATTATAATTTCAGTCTCAAAAGAATTCCGATCAGAAACAGCACGGAAACGCTGGCCTATCGATAAACACACTTCCCCAATCTGTTCCAGCTCATGTCGTCCAGCTACCAAGGAACATCATCACATGCAACCATGAAAGATAGTGAGCCTAGAGTTCCAGCATATCGCAAGTGTAAACTGGAACCTTTCGTAGATCAAATTACGAACTGAAATCATGAAAAAAATCATATTAGGTTAGAATAACAACGTGGTATGGAAAACAGCTTGGAGAGGATCAAATTGATTATCTAAGCTTATCAAAACAGTGTTCAAACTAGGTCAGCTTTACCTATCAGCTCAGAACCTCATCCTTAGACGTCCAGCATGAGTAATGAAATAGCTTGGAGAAGTTTGAATAGATTTTCTAAGCTTATCAGACTCTAACAACGCTCTAACTAGACCATTTCTTTCTATCAGCTCAGAACTTCATCCTTAACAATCCCGCACGACTTATTCTCTAGAAACACTCAGAGAATTCTACTTTGAAGAAGACGACAACTCAAACTGCCACAGAAACTGTTGTATTAAACATGTGAGAACTCAAAACCTTTCTCGAAACCGCTACAAGTGTACAGATCATAACATCATTTGAAAAGCCTTAAACGTTACTCAAAACTTTGAAATAAAATGCAACCAGAAATCAAACAGAATGCAAGAAGCAAATAATAATATTCTTTCACAGAAGCAACAAGAAACAGAGTTTACTTGCCTAATTCTGAATGGTAGTTTGCAAAGAACAGCTCCGGAGTTGAATCTTACACAAGCACGATAAAAAAAATCTTTCGAAAATTTTAAAGAAAATCTTTTGTTGGTTAGTTATTTAGAGTAGCTCTCCACTGCCTTATATAAGCTTCAATGATGAAACAATGCGTAGTAGGTTTAAATAATTTACACAAGGCATGGGTTGTGGGACAACCAAATTTATCACTTACTAAAATATCTTATCCTCTGCACCAACCATTTTAAACGTTTTTTATAAACCTGAACCGTGCTTGGTTTCATTCTCATAGGAGCCATCCACTGTGAGACCCGAAAGCTGAAAATATTAATTGAGTTAATTAATCGGGTTTTATTTGAGATCAGCTTTGAGTTGATATGCTTAGAGAAGCTATCGGGTTTTGTTTCAGCCTTAGAACAGTTTTGGAGAGTTAGAGTTGGCGCGGAATCTGTTCAGTAGTTAGCGCAGGGTCATCGCTAAATGTTAGCGTTCAGCAGTGGTGACGTCAGCAGTTGTTGCTGGGTGGTCGTGTTCAGCAGTTGTAGCGAGTTCTGTTGTCGCTAGAGTTCAGTGGTGAGACAGCGTGCTTTCAGTAGCGGGTGCTAGTACGTTGTCGTTTGGATTAGTTGGAACGACAGCGCCTTGGATTAGAGAAGAACACTCAGCAGTGAGTTGCGTTAGCGTCAGCTGTGTGAGAGATATTTTGTTGCGTTGCGAACAGATGTTGGTTAGTGTTTAGTAGTGTGTAGCGGGTGACGTGTCCAGTTGCGACAGTATTTCTCTGCGACGTCGTTTGAGTTAGTAGAGATCTGTTCTGGCTTAGAGAGAGATCTGTTGCAAGATCTGTTTGCGAGCGGGAATATTAGTTGTGATAGCTTAAGTTTTCGGTGGAGCAGTTCCCAGTTTCTGTCAGCTTTGACTTATATAGGGAGCTTGGCATTGTTCTCTATTATTGTTCCCGACACTTAGTGTCAGGCCTCGTGCTCACAACAGAGATAAAACAAGCAAACACAAGCGGAAGCTACTAAAAAGCGGGTAAAATGTTTGCTTTTGGCCTTACGGTTTAAAACAGTATAATTAAAATACGACAATATTCAAAATAGATATCCCAGTTTAACAAAACCAACAACAAAGGCTACAAGCCCACGACAACAATATAGCATAACATGTATTAGATACCTGGTAACAACCACAACCGAGTACCACAAAATACAACAAGAGCACAGGGCATCCCCTGGCTAACTGCACTAATACATATAAATATGCTATACGCCACTGGGATACTCTAACCACCTCGTGGGGAACCTCCAGCTGGGTAAAAGCCACGGCCAGCTGCAGAACCTGACAACAAAACAGGCAAGGAAAACAACCAAGCCCCAGAGGGGCATGGGGTCAAACCCCAGTATGGAGAGCAACTGAAACAGCTAAAGAAACAACATAAGATAAAATGCAGATGCTATACATGAGACACAGAACGAACGCTGAAGGCTACAACTGGAAAGGGAAGGAACTCAAACATAGCTCCAAAGAATCTGCAACAAACGGTGGCCACGGGGTGTGTTCAAATTGTGGTAATGAGCCACTCGCCTTGACACTACACCCGAATACCAGATGCATCAAAAAACTCAACCTGCCGTTGCCTCGCCCATGAACTGTGGTAGTTAACCACTCGGCGCATGGTGGCTAACAGATCCCAGCAGGGAAATGAGAGTGCGGTATCGTCGCTCGCACTCGCATCCTGGTAAGAAAAAAAAATCACAATACACAAGGCACAAACTGCCAAGATACAAAGCACAAGAGATCTGAAAAGCAAGGGAATTAATGCATGAATGCAATCACCAAAACCAGCTAGCATAAACCATATGCAACAACAACCAAATACACGGCAATCACAAACAGCGAACACATCCCAGCAACCTCACATTAATCTCACGCCGAATTCCAAGCTGAATTTCAAGCTCAAGATCCGTACCTTGATTTTGTACAACAATTACTACAAAACAAGCCCGAGAGATCTGGTTGAAACCTACTAAAACACATGCAAAACAGATTTCAGGGAAGCTAACCAAACTCACGGCCATACACAAAACTCACGGCTGGAATCTATACACTAAAACCAGCGCTCAATTCCATCAATAAAACTTCGCAGGGAGCTTAAACAAGGCCCGTAACAAGATTCCTAAGCTAATTCGAAAAGCTACCTGCACGCATAAACACACTGCCAAAGATATCAGCTTTGTGCTTTTGATCCAGCCAACAACAGCCTCCTAAAGCGGTAAGGAATGAAAGAGCTTTTCAAGAGGAATCCAACGCTACCTCAAACGTGAAAAACGGTGGCCGGAAACGATGGGAATTCGCCGGAGAAGCTCACGGTGAATAGTACCCCAGGGTTTGAAGCGAAGAACGAAAGTTGAGAGGAAAATCGTTGAGTATGGGATCTGGTTTAAAATAATCGAAGGCCAACACTTCTGATATAAATACACGCATGAAATCTGAATAATAAGATACACCGACAGAAACAGATCTCACAAGCCATCCAACGCATGCGCTACATTCCTTAAAAGCCAAAACAACGGTGGAATCTGAAAACTAAAAGCGCTGAAAGCTGGAAATAGCGCTAACGCTAAAACGATGCTGCACGCCACGGTGAAATCTGAAATGCTAATACCAAACGCTGGAGAAATCTGAAATACAAAGCGCTAAAAGCTTATCGCTGAAATCTGGTCACTCGAATGCTAAACTCGCAAAACAGATCTATCCCACAAGCATTCACCAAAAAGGCGCCGTAGCAACTTATCTAAACGACATCGTATAGCGCTCAACACAAAACACACGGGGAAGATCTCAATACACAAGCGCAACAGACCTCACCTAACTATGCGACATCCAGACCTCACGAAAACGATGGCGTATTGATCCCTCTCGCTACAAAACGCGCCGCAACTCCAAGCGTCCAGATTTCTCAAAATCCGAACAGATTTCACCAACAATTCAGATTTCTCACAAAATCAGATTTCAAACTCGAAATTCCAAAATTTCCAGAATTTCTCTAAAATGTGATTTCTGACCCGAAAATGCAAACTAAACCTCCGAAAAGAATTCCAAACACCCAGAATTCCTCAAAAACCGATTAATCCAACAATTAATCTTTATTACATTTCAGGTCTCACTTTCTCCCCCACTAAAAAGGATTTCGTCCTCGAAATCCCACAACAATTCCGGAATTACAACACAGCAAAAGAAAACCAAAACAGAAATTCGCCTAACACATGGCCAAGAGTTCAAGATAACTGAGCAAGCAAATAACAACAACTAGGAAAGAATTACAACCAAAGCTACAACTACTGGGAATCTAGCACAACAGCTACTCAAACAGATGCGTCCACTCGCGCTGCATCTTCTCTTCCAGCTCCCCAAGTAGCTTCTTCCCTGCCATTCTTGCTCCATTGCACCATCACGAACGGAATGGTTTTGCTCCTCAATTGTTTCTCTTTTCTACCAAGGATTTGCAAGGGATATTCTTGATAGCTCAACGTCTGATCTAGCTCGACCTCGTCAGTTCTCAACACATGAGACGGATCTGGCTCGTACTTCCTCAACATGGAAACATGAAAGACATCATGTAGAGAAGATAATTCCGGAGGCAACAACAACCGATACGCTAACGGGCCAATCCTCTCAACGATCTCATACGGTCCGACGTAACGAGGGGCTAACTTTCCCTTGTGTCCAATGCGCATGATAGGATCAATATGGCATGAAAAAAGCCCTAGGAGTTCAGAAGGGGGGTTGAATGAACTCCTTGGTATTTTAAATTTTCGAAACCGTTTAAACATATTTTTACAAGCACTCTTAACTTAAGTCCGAGTTACCAGACTTAAGATATCTCAGTTTAATGGCTGATCTCTTGGCTAACAAATATGTGCGGAATAAATCCAATTGATTAGTGAACAGTGTAACAAGTAAGTAAATGCGTAATGTAAAATTTAAGGGACAAGAGTTTGTTTCTGGAAGTTCGGATATAAATATCCTATGTCTCCCCTTCTTCCTTTTCAGGAAGGTTTCACTAGAATATTTGATGCGTGCAGGCCTTCTACAAACACCCGATCATCGAGCCTCGCTCAAGGTGAACTCCTAGAAACTCCACAAACAATCACGCAGATGCAACTGCTGGTTTTACAACACTTAAAATGATATGTTTTTCGAACTGCTTCACAAAGCCAGTTCATTACAGACTCAATAGAATATGACAGTGAAATACAATATTTTGAGACTTTAAATTCTCTGGTTTCTAACAACGAAACTCGATTCAAAAGATTGAACTAGAGAATAAACTCGAAGGTAAATCTATGAAGGCTTGTTTGAAAGTTCTTCGAGTTGTGAGCTTTTTGAGAGTAACTTCAAATTGCAATGCGCTCGTAAAATTGGCAGAGTGAGGGTAAGTAACAATAGCAAAGGTGTGTCCTTCAATTTAAAATTCTGCTATTTATAGTCTTCGTTCACAACGGTCGATTAACTCTGTAAAGGAAAATAAAATCCCTTTTTTAAATCTGTTGATCTGTAACCGTATATCTTGCTCCACCAAATGGTAAATTGCACATCGTCAGAACCAAATTTTCGTTTTCCATATTTGTGCAATCACCGTATAACAACCTCTGTAAATATGTACTATTTACCCAAAATAGTACCGTCGTTGTCTCCTTAATTCCAGGCAATTTGTACGATTCTGTTATGGCCATCGATCTTTTCCAATTTGAGTATATGATCGAATTTGAATCAATTCATTGTTTGTACACCAGCTGATGACTTGAACATCTGAAAGTATGCACCAGCTGATAGCTTCAACTCCTGGAAATATGCACCAGCTGATCGCTTGAAATATCTCCCTTTATGACGTAACGGCTGGTTACCTTTCCAGGCAATTTGTACGATTCTGTTATGGCCATCGATCTTTTCCAATTTGAGTATATGATCGAATTTGAATCAATTCATTGTTTGTACACCAGCTGATGACTTGAACATCTGAAAGTATGCACCAGCTGATAGCTTCAACTCCTGGAAATATGCACCAGCTGATCGCTTGAAATATCTCCCTTTATGACGTAACGGCTGGTTACAACGCCTGAACATTTCATCACCTGATTTGTCCAACAGCTGAAATACCAACAGCTGATATACCAATGGCTGATATACCAGTAGATGATTATATGCAAAAACCCATCTGCTGAATTCCAGCGCTAATCCAATACGCTGTCGTTTCAACTTATCCAAACGCTGTCGTTTTGCAATCTTCAACGAAATACGCTAAAACTCAACAACTTGCGTCTGAAACTAAAACAACTGCTGATTACCAACCAACGGCTGAATTTATCCCAACGACTGATTGAATACCAAATGCTAACGTAGAAATCCAACGACTGATCCAGTACCAGAAACTGATAACCTGTAATAATTCAACCTCTGAAATAATCCCGAATATCAACATCTGATATCTAGCATCTGAAAATCTCAACGCAACATCTGAATACTTCTTCTTAACAACCATCAGCTGAATATCAACCCGTCGACTGAAATATGCTTTGTTCCAAATACGTAGTTGATATCATCGTCTGTCTTTCCAGATCTTATGTTAACTTCAGTACTTATATTATTTTGTTATCACCAAAACTTAATAAATTTTATTCTAACAATTTCCCCCTTTTTGGTGATGACAAAACTTAACAGCCGAGATATATGAATAGGCAAAAATAAATTGCACAAGGACTGCTGAAATTCAAACTTTCATTATTGAAGAACTGTACATAAGATTTGTACAAAGAATCAACAACCATTCTACCCTATCCAATCATCAAACGACCTTCTGAACTGTCCACCACCACTGCTAGGATATCTTTTCTTGGAATGTCCTCTACTCCTACTACAACCACTGCCTCTGCCTCGACATTCTCTGCTCAAGCTACCACTAAATCTGTCCACAATATCAGTTGTTCTAGCACCACTACCACCACCTGTATTCCCACTGCCTCTGTTTTGATCATCAGGAGGTGGTTGACCATTATATCCTAGCCAATCATCAAACGATCTTCTAAACTATCCACCACCACTGCTAGGATATCTTTTCTTGGAATGTCCTCTACTCCTACTACCACCACTGCCTCTGCCTCGACATTCTCTGCTCAAGCTACCACTAAATCTGTCCACAATATCAGTTGTTCTAGCACCACTACCACCACCTGTATTCCCACTGCCTCTGTTTTGATCATCAGGAGGTGGTTGACCATTATATCCTAGCCAATCATCAAACGATCTTCTAAACTATCCACCACCACTGCTAGGATATCTTTTCTTGGAATGTCCTCTACTCCTACTACCACCACTGCCTCTGCCTCGACATTCTCTGCTCAAGCTACCACTAAATCTGTCCACAATATCAGTTGTTCTAGCACCACTACCACCACCTGTATTCCCACTGCCTCTGTTTTGATCATCAGGAGGTGGTTGACCATTATATCCTAGCCAATCATCAAACGATCTTCTAAACTATCCACCACCACTGCTAGGATATCTTTTCTTGGAATGTCCTCTACTCCTACTACCACCACTGCCTCTGCCTCGACCTTCTCTGCTCAGGTAGCGAAGGCTGATTTGGAGTTGCATCATCTCCCAAAAGAATGTCATTGTCCTTAAAGTTCATGGAAGAATCAGCTGTGGTGGTTGGAGAGGCTAATCGTTGATCGATGTCCATCTGGTTATCCTCATCCTAAAAAACTGAACTGAATGCTAACTGTACGTTCCTCAAAATTGTTCTCTCCATAGCAATATTTGACACATAACTTCTAATATCAGCTGAACCCAAACCACTGTACAAACTATACTGAAAGAAAACTGTACACAGCTGAGATAATCGCAAAGAGAATACTGTCGGATGGAGAGAAACAAAACTTGAGATCGTTTCAACAACTGATAGGGCTCTGCAAAAATTTACTAAACCTACTGGAAGAAATTTTCCAGAAACGAAGAATTCACAAACTGCTAAACACACATCCGCCCATCTCTTTTTCATCAACTTGAAAAATGTTGTGAGACCTGGATTTGTATTAGAGATTAATTGTTGTAATGTATCGGTTTTTAGAGATTTCTGGTGGTTTGGATCTTTGTTTGTGTGTTGGTTTGCATTTTTGGGTCTGAAATAGCATTTGGATCAATTCTGGGAGTTTTCGTGTTTTTGAATGTGAAAGCTGGTTTTTGGTGAAAGCTGGTTGCATAGTGAAACATCGTCGTATTTGAGAGATCTGGTAGCGTTTGTTAAATCAGCAGTTGCCTTAGCATGAATTTGTATCGCGTTGGATACGGTGTCGTTTGAATAAGTTGGAGCGAGGTCGTTTTGGTGTAGCGTTAGTGTGAGATCTGGTCGCATGTGTCTGCTGGTTGTCAAGTCGAGGCAGATGTCAACACGGGTCAACATCACTGTAGCGCGAGGAGGAAACGTCGTCGTTTTGGCTAGCGCTAAGGAACCAGTCGATGCGCATAATTGATTTCCAGATGTAAACGTTGGTCAACGTTCCAGTAGATCGCATCTGGTTTTCCTGTAGTTTGCGACTGGTATTGCGCGAGAGGACCAGATTTGATGACGTGGCAATGCGGCGCCGTTTTGATTAGTTGCAACGCTGCGTTTTGTATGTTGCTGCTGGTTCCAGCTTTTGTATTTTGAACCAGCGTCAGGATGTCCAGCTGCGAGAGATTTGTTGGTTACTGTAGCTAGCGACTGGATGACGTAGGTTGTGCGTCGTCGTTTTGTTTAGCGTGGTTTGAGATTTCAGCAGCTTGTTTCTTTGCTTCTGCTGGTTGTTTGTGCCTGCTGGTTTTTGTCGGTGGATTTGTTTAAAACAGATTTCAGCAGCTACGGGATTTATATATAGGAAGACTTGGTCTTCGATTGAGATATCAGATCCCATACTTAGAATATTTTCCCCGACATTCGTTCTCTGTGTTTCGAACCCTAGAGCACTGTTCATCGTTGATTTTATCCGGTAGTTTCCGTCGTTTCCGGCCGTCGTTTTGGACAATTGGGGTAGCGTTGGACTCCTCTTGCGAAGCTCTATCATTCCATACCACTTTTGGAGGTTAGCGTTCACTGGAGAGAGATCGCAAAGCTGCTATCTCCGGCAGTGTGTTGTGCGCACAGGTAGCCTTTGGGTTTTAGTTTGAGATCTCGTTTCTAGTTGTGAATTAGCTTCCAGTAAGTTGTTTTGGTAGTAATTGAGTTGGTTGAGCGTGGCTCCCAGCCGTGAGCTTCTATAATTGGCCGTGAGTTTTGTGCAGCTTTTGAGATATGTGTGTTGTGTATTTAGCAGGTTGCTATCCAGATTTCTCGGGCCTGTTTTTGTAGTAATTGTTGCACAAAAGTAAAAGGTACGGATCTGAGCTTGATATTGCTAGGAATTGGCGTGAGATTGAATGCTAGATGGCGGTTATGCATCGATGTGGAGGTTGCTGTGTGCATACGTGATTTCTGTTGATTGTTTAGCTGCTCTGTTATGCATACATGCATTTCCCATATTGCATTCATATTGTTATTGCAGCCATTGTTCGTATCTTGTATTACTGTTGTTGATTCTTACCAGGATGCGAGGGTGAGCGGCAATACCGCACTCTCATCTCCCTGCTGGGATCGTTAGCCACCATGCGCCGAGTGGTTAACTACCACAGTTCATGGGAGAGGCAACGGTAGGTTGAGTTGTTTGATGCATCTGGTATTCGGGTGTTGTATCACGGTGAGTGGCTCATTACTGTTGGGATGCCGCGGTGGATCCGGATCACGCCTCCCGGCAAGGCAGCGGAAGAACAAAAATTTCCGGGAGACGATCAATACAATTTGATACAAATAACAGACAATGACATTCATAGGGTGTTCAGATGACTACCTTGCTGGCAACTCGTGCCTGGCTCCGACCAGTTTCTCGAGGAAACCGGCACTTCACGGTAGGCGGCGGTAGATAACGTCAATCCGGTCCACGACCGGATGCGAGACTCCTTCGTCAGCCTGCACTAGAAGGCCTGACGAGATCGGCGTGGGCGGATCTCCTCGTCAAGATTGGCCGGAACAGTTTCCGGCGAAGAGAGGCGGCGGCGGCGCCGCACGGCGGCGACGGCGGTGGCGGCTTTTGGAGAGGAGGGAGGGCGGCGCACACTTGCTCTAGGTTTAGGGTTTTAGTTGTGTAGTTAAGTCCTTGATTAAGTCTCCTAAGTCTATATTAAATAGACTAAGTGATGGACTTGGACCGGCCCAACGGGCCCGGGTCCAACGGATGAACATTCAGTTAATCCCCATCACCGAGACTTCATCGTAACTCCGATCGCCGATCAGATCGGACCGATCGACTCAGTTTCCAAAACTGAATACTATGATCTGAAAAACCATTTTCAGAACCCCAGGCGCAAAATGACCGTTTTGCCCCTCAACGTCGGGAAATCTCGATTTGACCTCCGTTGACTTTTAGGAAGTCGCTCTCCCCAAAATCCTCTTCTCATGCTCAACACATTGAGCTGAGTATCCGTGCGGGAATCTCGAATCCAGTACTTGTGTGACCCTCAATGGTTTAGGGATACAGCTAGCCGTGGGCCCACAACCATTGTGGCTCCGGAATCACAATCCCGAACTTGCCCAACGGATCATGGTAAGAGCGTCTAGCAACATCGCTCCATGATCCCCTAGGTATCACTGATAGTGCCTGCAAGAACCAGTTGGTCGTGGTTAGCGTACAGTACGGTCCTTTCAATCCATATATCCCGATCAGATCAACGACCATTGGTAAATCGAGAGTCGCTA